>JAVYIG010009819.1:0-74634 GCA_035222895.1 Strongylocentrotus droebachiensis | reverse complement strand
GAGATCACAAGGACGTTGGAGAAGATAGGGAGCAGAGAGAAATACATCAACAACCAGCTTGAGCATCTGCTACAGGACTTCAGAGGAACACAAGATGGTTTAGCAGAGGTAAGTCTGCAGAGGTGTTGTGGTCTAGTGGATAAGTCCCCGCAATGGCAACCACAAGGTATGGGGTTCGAATCCCTGTCGAAGCACTAATGTTACCACTAGTTAATGTACCATCATTTTACCATCATGTCACTGAAATGTTCATAATGTTTATGCTCATATTACTATTGCATTACTTTCTCAGTACTATCATGGTACCAACATATTACTGTTTTACTTTCTCAGTACTATCATGGTACCAATATAATACTGTTGTATTACTTTCTCAGTACTATCATGGTACCACGGTATTACATTTACCTTCATATATTCTTCAATATACTGGCAAATGTTTTAGCATATCAATGTTTATTATTATTTTTATATTACCGGTACTGTGAAATTACAGTCATATTTACCTTCATATTTTTTTCATATTACCTTCATACAGTGTAGTTCTGTTAAATTACCATCATATTAAACTTCATAACACCCCCCCCCCCCCCCCATATTAACTTTGTTTTACTGGCAAAATACCATAGCTTTGACTTCTGGCACTCAGTAAACAATGACCCCTTCATATTACCAAGATATTACCAGTCATGATACTGTAATATTGTCTGTACACAGTAGTACCATCATAAGTTAAATCTGTCATTTCAAAGCCTACCACACATTATACAATTCGATTTTGGAAGAAATTTGCAACAGCATTTGATATGAACATTCAAACATGTTACCTTCATGTTGCTATCATATCACCTTTGCATCAACGTCATATTACCACCTATTACTTTTGTTACTGTTGTACAGGTGAAGGAACAGTACAGGCAGGTTAGTGGATGAGTGACAGAAAGAACCAGCTAGCTATCTTCATATTACATTCATATAACATTCACATTACTTTCATCTTACTATAATGTTACCTTTATGTTGCTAATATATCACCTTCACATCAACGTCATAGTACCTCATATCCATCTTACTTTTGTTACTGGTGTACAGGTGAAGGAACAATACAGGCAGGCTAGCGGTGGAGTGACAGAACGAACGAGACAACTTGCTGAAGTGACAGAAGAATTGGAACGGATAAAACAAGAGATGGAAGAGAGGGGGTCAAGCATGACTGACGGATGTAAGTTGAACTTCCTTTTTTAAAACTTTCTGTTACAGGTATGAGGAGCTGAGTTCAGTTTATTTGGTAGTGTCCACCTGTTTAACAATAGATTGAATATGAATCGAGCTCAGGCAGATGGTTGAAGCGTGCATTATGTGTTAACATGCCCCTCCCCTGGCCCATAGACACAGTGAGGTACACTCGAAAACAGTCTGTCCCTCAGATAGGATGTTAATTGGAGGCCCATGTGGAGGAGAGCTGCCACCTTTCTATGTTAAAGGGATCGAGTCACTCGTCAGTATCCATGTGCAGAAGGCCATAATTCCCTGACACCAGACTTGGTGGAAATACCATTATTGGGAGTACAAATCTGCACACAGTGAACCCGTAGGCCAGTCAAGAATAACCCCCTAATCTCTCGGAGAGCTCGAGAGTCTTCGGGTGAGGGAAAAGCAAAGCATTACCTAAGGTCTAATGGTCATAAAACTGAAGGCTAACTCTGGTGATTGACAACACCTGTTATTGGGTAAACACCCAAACGGTGTCGAATTCCCCATGAGAGCTGACTTCTATGTGTCTTTAAGAACACACTGGCTTAGAGGTACACCTGCACACCTCTAAAACAGCAATGTGTTGATTTGTTTATGTTTTTTGTTCAACAATTTTTTTTAGTTAATTTCATTATTTATATGGAAGTGTCTTAGTCGAGCGGTTCAAGCACTTAACTTGAAATGATACCTGACTCAACATTAACGTCCTTTGGCAAGGTGTTAATCTACATTTGCTACTCCATACCCAGGAGAGAAATGGGGACCTGATAGGATGACGAAAGCTTTTGTGTTAGTAATTGCCATATGCATTCACGGTGACCATATGGTAGGAATACCTCCCCAGGGAGTAGATTTGGTGCACATTTTGTGTGAATAAATCTGATGATCGAGGTAATAATTATCTGTAAAGCGCTCAGAGACGTTATTTCGTATAAAAGGGATCCGGTAACTTTGTCCCCGATTCTGAAACACAATACTGGATTTAGCACATGCTGCAATGATAGTTATAGACCTTTAGGTCAGTCAGAAACTCCATGACTTGTACAAGCCGATCGCCTGTATGGTTATCAAGATATTTATGATTTAAAATCGGAATCAAATTTTGTGTCTTCCTTAAGGTTTTCCTAACACTACAGTCTATTAGGGAAAACTAGTATGGTAAAAACGGTCACTCAAAGATTATTACTTTTTTGAGGCACTTCTTGATCATTTTGAAGCGCGATATGTTTTTGGGCTTCAATATTACACCATATCACAGACACTAACAACAAGTAGGGCCATGCATCTTAGATTTAACATTATTTAACGATGCCTTTAAGTGTTATGTAAACCCAGATTATTATTATTTTAATTTATTATTTATTCATTTATCTTGCAGCTCCGTTGGTGAAGATCAAGCAAGCTCTCCAGCGTCTGAAGAACGAGGTCATCCAGATGGATGTCAGGGTAGGGGTCGTGGAGCAAAACCTTCTTCAAGCAAAGCTGAAAGACAAGACTAACATGCAGAGGGATATGAATAAACCCATTGGAAATGGGAATGATTATGATTATTAAAAGGGATAAACACAATCGCATCTATTTTCAAGAAGCCAGATGGTTGTCGGGGTAGGGGTTGTGGAGCAAAACCTTCTTCAAGCAAAGACAAGACTAACATGCAGAGTGATATGAATAAACCCATTGGAAATGGAAATGAATGTGATTATTAAAAGGGATAAACACGATCGCATCTATTTTCAAGAAGCCAGATGGATGTCGGGGTAGGGGTCGTGGAGCAAAACCTTCTTCAAGCAAAGCTCAAAGACAAGACTAACATGCAGAGGGATATGAATAAACCCATTGGAAATGCGAATGATTATGATTATTAAAAGGGATAAACACAATCGCATCTATTTTCTAGAAACCAACACAAGGGGAATTTCATGACTGTGTATCCCATAGATATCATGTTCTGATTACCTCCTATGTCATTGTTATGTTTACAGATTTCGATAGGAGACGTACATGGCTATTGAAATTGTTTTAGTTTGATTTTTCCAAAGTAGTTGTGATCTTGATTATAAAGTTTGGGGCATGAATAACAATAGGCTAAGCATTAAAGGCCCACTGTACTACTTGTAGCTACTTGCTCCCTCTATATATAGAAGACAATGCCTTATCGGTGACCATGTTCTTATGCTAATTGAGAGCTGAGTTGTTGAGATAACCACCTGTCCAGTGACCTTGCTGGGCGGTCTAATCCCTCCTTTAAACTAGTACAGATAAGCTTTAAAGCAACATTGAAAGAAAAGTATGCAGATTACTATAGGAGTTTTGAAATAGGGGCTGTGGAGCAGGCAGGTGCTGTAGCAGGACCTCATGTCCCCTCATTCATATTGACAACCCGCATTTGGTGTACATGTATATTGAAACAATTGTCAGTTTTAAATACCTATGGTTGATATAACGATAATAACTGACCAATCACAAAGCAGCATGGAGTACATTGACCTTTATATTTCCACGAAACTCAATCTCATTTCACAAAACCATCTTAATTACTAGTTCTGCAACATCCCATCGAAACAAGCGTTTCAATGAGATGCTGAAGAATTTGTACTTAAGATGGCCTATAGATTCCTAAAAAAGTAATGAATTTATAATCATTATTTTCATGCAACGGAATTCTTGACAGAGCAATAGATAAATAGATTGAAGTATATTCTGGTAATGTAGTAGAAGTAGGAAACTTTGTTATCCATCAAATATTGGATATTGGAAATCATTGTGAATATCTGTGTTTAACGTTATGTAAATTAATAAAGTTCTGTATATGTATGTAAATAGCTCTTTTTGTGCAAATACATAGATGAGCACGATGTATAAAGTAGTTCTTTGTAAAACTGTTGTAAAGTGTGAATAAAAAGCCTATTTGAAAAAAAAAGTAACAAACCCAACACATTTTGTGTGGTAATGTTGTACTTAAAGCCATTACACTCAACTGACCCAGTTGTGTCTTTTGACATGCAGATTTCACCAGGATGAAGGGTCCAACGGTCATGGAGAAACCTTGAAAGTCATGAAGAAAAAAAAAAAATCCCTTAGAGGTGGAATGTCATGGAAATTGACCGTGGGTGTGGGGATGTGCAGGGCTATGGCAGCCCTCTTAGAACTAAGAAATTTGAGTGTCGCTGTATGCCGCAATGAACCCACACCAAAATAGTACTTACACTGTCGCTCATAACGGTGGAATATTTTTTTTTACCCCAATTTATGGAATTATTTTAAAAATAATTCTAAAATGATAGATCTAGATAATAGTGTACATTCTCAGATTTTATTGAATAATAATTTGCCAATGTATGTTTAGCGTGACTGCTTAAGCATGTGTATGCTACTATGCTTATCAACTAGGGGACCCACGCCCTTAAGTCATAAATGACAGCAATGAGGATAATAATAGAGGATTTAAAAATCCTCTGTGTGCCCATACCTTGAGCCATAATGCATGGCCGTCCAGAGGATTTTTTTATGTTGGGAACCGGGGTAAAATGCAATAAATTATTGAAAATTGATTGCATTTTCTGTTTTTTTTTTAATTTATGGAAACTGCCCCCTACCCTAGGCCCCCACTGCGAAGGAATAAGTCTCAACTGAGAGTAGACGAGGACAATAATATTGGTCCAACTCATTCGCAATTTAATTTGAATTTGATTACTGAGGATTTTGTATTGAAACAGATTGATAATCTGAGTATAGATAAAGCAGCTGGTGAAGATCACATCAGCTGTAAACTTTTAAAGATGACGAAGAATGTTATCGCAGAGTCTCTTTGTGATATCATTAACAAATCCCTGTCTACAGGAGTTGTTCCACGTGAATGGAAAAAGGCTCGGGTAGTACCAATATTCAAATCTGGAGATATTTCTTCTTTGAATAATTACCGTCCCATTTCGATATTACCTATCGTGAGTAAAATTATAGAAAGGGCCGTCCACCAACAACTCAGTGAATTCTTGGACGTGAATAAATTATTACACCCTAATCAGTCTGGTTTTAGACCTAAACATTCAACAGCTACTGCCCTTGCAAAACTTGTAAATCAATGGTCGTTGAATATTGATAACAAAGAAATTTCTGGAGTTGCCTTCATAGATCTTCGTAAGGCTTTTGATACTGTTGACCATGAGCTACTTCTACATAAACTAGCTTGTATAGGTTGTAGTAATAGGACTATTTATTGGTTCAAATCATATTTAGGGGATCGACAACAAGTGACCCAATTCAAAGGAGCCAAGTCGCATCCATCAACCATCAAATTAGGTGTGCCACAAGGTTCAATTCTTGGTCCCCTTTTATTTTCAATATATGTTAATAGTCTACCTGAATGTACTCCTGAAGGTATCATAGATATGTATGCTGACGATACGACACTTACCGTCAGTGCAAATGATGCAACTGTTGTGGAAGAAAAATTAACTGTTGCGTTAAACAGAGTCATGGCATGGATTAAGGAAAATCGTCTTGTTCTTAACACTGAAAAAACTTGTATCATGTTAATAGGCTCTCCTGCTAATCTCAAGAAAATTGAATCTTTCACCATTTCATTAAACGGCAATTTGATCAAAAGAGTTCCATTCACCAAATGCTTAGGACTTTTGATAGATGAAGAATTGAAATGGTCTAAACAAATCGAAAACGTAAGTAAACTTACCCAGAAAAACATTAGCATGATAAAGAGAGCAAAGAGTTTTTTGCCTCAAAAATCCTTAAAGTTACTTTATAACAGTCTAGTGTTGCCACGATTAGATTACTGCTCTGTTGTATGGTCGAACCGATTTCATTCTCATACAACTAAGCTGCAAAAAATTCAAAAGAGGGCCGCAAGAATAATATTGAACAAGACATATGACACACCGTCGGCTGATTTGTTCACAAGTCTTAAATGGATGACACTAGACAAGCGGTTTGAGTTAAGTCGCGTTATGATGATATATAAATGCGTTCATAACTTAGCACCCTCTTACCTTCAGGTAGGCTTAATCAATCCTAATGATGTACATGAGCATCATACAAGGCAAATAGACAGTGGATGTTTACGTGTGCCTAGATTTCACACTGATTGTTATAAGTGTAGCCCAATTGTTTCTTCCATATTTGAATGGAATAAGCTAGATAATTCGTTGAGAACGGCTTCCTCTGTCAATTCATTTAAGAGATTGTTTAAACAAAGTTGTAATTTGTGAATGGCTCAGCCGTACATACACTATGTGCATGTTCTGTAATATTTACATGTCTTATTCACATAATTGCGACTTAATTAATATTTTCCTATTGACATTATTGCTTACTAGGTTAATGATATATGTTAATTTTGCAAACGAGTATTATTTTTGTAACTGTTCTGTATAAATGTTATAAACGATGTAAATATGTTCATTCAGGGCCCCATGGAAGACCACTACTTGCTGGTGAATGGGCTACCCTGTCAAAAGATCAGAAATAAATAAATAAATAAAATAAAGTGACAAAGCAATGGCCTCGTAACTGTGAGGCCTCAGGATAAAAACTGTGTCGATGTGCTATATTAGTGCCCTTTTGTGGGGCATTAATCCTCATTACTGTCATTTATGACTTACGGGCGTGGGTCTCCTAGTTGATAAGCATAGTAGCATACACATGCTTTAGCAGTCACGCAAAACACACATTGGCAAATTATTATTCAATAAAATCTGAGAATGTACACTATTATCTAGATCTATTATTTTTAGATTATTTTTAAAATAATTCCATAAATTGAGCTAAAACAAAGATATTCCAACTATATGAGCGACAATGTATCTGGTCATCGAAAAAGGCGAAGTGGATCATGAAAAGTTGTGGAATTTGGTTCTCAAATTTCATTAAAAAACTACCCGCTCTTTGCTATGCCATATCTTCCACTCCACTATACCACTGCATGTTCCCCCAACTTCTCACATACTCTGAATCTCTCCTTTCTATCGTTTGCTTGCTCTTTTTCTCACTTCTCTAAAAGTTCTCTTCCCCTAATACACTCCCAAGATTTTGATCTCCTTTCTCTCCTTCCTCCCTCTTACTGGTACATATTGGCCATCTATCTCTACATCCCTAATTATGATCTATTTCTATTCTCTTGCTCATTGTATACCTCTCCATCCCTCTCCCCCCCCCCCCCACTCCCATGCACCATCACCTCCCTCCCTTCCCTGCCTCCCCTCCCTGCCTCCCCCTCTGGATTCAAACCTTACAAATAAATCATAAATTCAGATTCGAAATAAGAAATACAACAAATACTTTAATCTTTGACTTAAGATTAAAGTATATTATACTCTGTACACATAAACATGTTATTCACAAATATGTTTGTTATGAACATATTCCAGATGTAATCAAATTTCAATTTCAGTTAATTTGGAATCCTTTGCATATCATAAATACAAGGCTGTACACTTACAAACTATAAGATCATATGATTTGGACTACAGTGATAACATTTTCTTCTTGAAATGCTGAACGTTCTTTCATTGCTACATTTTACTCATTAAAATCACCTACCTTCAAAGAATATTGATTCATCTACTGATAGACGGCATGTTATACAGTAATCACACACCGGTACGTCAGTTTGTAGTAAAAACGTGATTTTGACATTTTCAACATGTCACAAAGTTCATGATTTCAATGCATATTTCCCTCCTATACAAGTAGCTCTTGGCATCAAGGCTCATATCAAATCACCTTACCACTTTGTTCATACATGCAGGCCTTCAGCAATCAGCATAAGGCACACAAAACTTGATACACATCTACTCATAGGCCTGATAGTAAAAATGGGAGAACGAAAATATAACAATGCTATTAAGTACTGGAATAATCCTTGAATTGTGGTATGTACATACATGTATTTGATCCAGATATACATTATCACAACTTCAATCATTCCTGCCAACTTTTCACTTCAGGCAGATAGACAAATTTTATTTCTGTTTATAGTATATACAAAGCATAAGGCACACAAAACTTTGGCACATATCTACTGATAGTTCAAATGGAAGAAGATGGAGAAAAAACAAAAATATTGTCAAGTACTGGAATAATTCCTTAATTATAGAGTTGGGCCATATATACATTATCACAGTTTCGCTCATTCCTGCCAACTTTTCACTTCAGGAAGATAGACAAATATTGTCTCTGTTTATAGTATATACAAAGCATAAGGCACATACAACTTGGCACACATCTACTGAACGTTAAAATGGAAGAAGACGAAGAAAAAACAAAAACATTATCAAGTACTGGAATAACCCTTGAATTGTAGATGTACATACATGTAGGGCTGGGCCCGATATACATTATCACAACTTCACTTATTCCTGCAAACTTTTCACTTCAGGAAGATACGACAAATTTTGTCTCTGTTTATAGTATATACAAAATCATAAGGCATGCAAAACTTGGTACACATCTACTGATAGTTAAAAATAGAAGAAGACAAAGAAAAAACATAGACATTTTGCATGCAAGTACTGGAATAAATCCAGAATTGTAGATGTATATACATGTAGAGTCGGGCCTGATATACATATTCACAACTTCACTACTTCCTGCCAACTTTTCACTTCGGGAAGATAGACAAATATGGTCTCTGTTTAATATATACAGTATATACATCACCAATCACTCTGAGACAAGTGAATCCAGATAGGAATGAGTGCAGCTGAGAAAATCTGAGTAAAATGTTCCATGCATCTTCCAGGTGCATGTAAACTTTCGTGGCCCAACTGTGTATCCTCAGCTTGTGTGAACCTGAACAGAATGCATACAATAAGTACAACATGGTACTGTTAATAGTTAATAAAATTACTATCACAATACAAATCAACCTCATAGTAAATATTGCATTGTGGAGACTCTTTCTTAACAAGTTGAAATTAAAATTCCATTTTCAACCAATTGGGATCGCGTATTTAGTACCGGTAATTGTGTTTACTTTTTGAGTAATGTTGTGTTTGACATTGCAACTTTTGAAGCAAGAGGGCCCTTGTAATGGAATCCTACTCCCAGAAAAACTGGCTCAAAGAAACTCTCGGTCCTGTTTCATAAAACTTGCTACCAATAACAAGTGTCACATTTCTATGACAAATTGGCTCTCAGCCAATCAAATGCAACCATTTCAGGAGCTTATAACAGTTATTGCAACTTGCTATTGATAATAAGTTTCATGAAACAGGGCCCAAATTTCGAATTTCTGATTCTGGCTTTTGGGTCATTTTTGCAACTTACTATTACGAGTGCAGACAAAAATAAAAGATTTCAGTCAGTCATCCTTCACAGCTATTTTTTCTAAATTGCTAATGATCGGGCGTTACACCTTGGGATATTAAGTAACACAATAGGTTGACCTGCTGCTCGTCATGGTGGGAAGTAAAGAATTGTTTTTCAGCCAAGTGGTAAAAACTGTTAACCTGTTGTTTGACAATATTATGTAATTTATAACATTTTATAATGAAAAGGAAAAGTGTATTGCTAGAACAGTTTTAAGAGAAAAGAAATTAATGAAAAAGTGGCTTTATTTATCAAATGTCTTTTATCAAGTTTATATATGTTTTAAGTCATCGTCTGTCACATAAAACAATTTGACAATTCAATTTTGATTTTTAGCTTAGGTAGAAGCTTTTCTTGAATTTTAGTCTGACCAAGGGATGTCAATATGAAATTTTGCTTGATTGTAGATGTTTAGTTGTGTATTTTTACATGAATGTTTGCTATGGTCTAATAAAGGAATCATGTGGATGGGAAATAAAATGCTTATCTTAAAAGTTGCCATATGGAGGGTCAACATTTGATCTTATGATCAAGGCTTTACTTCATGCAATATATAGGGTTAGGGTTGCACTTTATTTTGAGTTCAGGTAATAATGTTTACGGTTAGGTACACGTAACTTTATATATTTAATGTGTATGAACATTACGTTGCTATGTTGTGATATGCCGACGCATATGCGCCGCCTCCAAAGATACGGTACACTTAATAAATGTCTAATCAGCATATCTCTAAAATTCAGTGAATTTGCTGTTTCATTATTAGTGTTAACTATCATAACTTCATCTTTACAGTATCAGGTAATATGTAAGGTCTGAGGTTGAAGTTAGAAATTTGGTTAGTGTAGGGAACCAATGCAGAACAATTGTCGCAGGAGCTAGTGTCGTACAACCCTCTATACCACCGAGCAGCACATAATCCAGCTGTGCGATCTGGATGTTTGTACACAGCCATTGTGTGGCTCTCAAATGTATTCTGATGGCTGTGATATGCATCATAGGTCATCCTCCTCGTCCGAGACGCCATCCTCCTCGTCCTAGATGCCATCCTCCTCGTCCTAGACGCCATCCTCCTCGTCAGAGAACCGCCAATTCAACATGTCATCCTCCTCGTCAGAGAGTCGCCAATTCAACATATCATCCAGGACTGAGGGGTCAAAAGTATTCTCCCTGGATTGAAATTGAGGAAAGAAGATGAAATATAGGTTTGGGGGATAGGATCTGGGCCCTGTAACATATGAAGTGACTAACAATCCAATCAATCGTAAAAATCTGTTGTATATCCAGTTTTGCTGCAATTATTGTTTCTTATGAAGCATTGTATTTACCTGTAACATAAGAGTAGTGGTTTAGTTGTTATTATTTATTATGTTCCAATTTATTGAAGGAGAAACATGTACAAACAAGATTTGGGATAATATTAATGGTAACTTTTAATGTTACAGGGCCTCGGCAACAGAGGCCTGAGGTGGTATTCTGAAATTGTTATGCTACCCAATAAACAAAATCACGTGAAAATCACGTCAATATCAAGGTATCGACTTGAGGAGAGTTTCGTTCTTCAAACACCTGACATTTACGTAAATGTGTTAATACGTTTATTGCACTAGGTCACTTAAAACACACGTACACTAAATCCCGCAAATGTCACTGCAATATCACCATTATAATAACGTGATTATCCCTACCTTGAGGACCATGGTTTGTAAACCAAATACTCCCGTGTTATCCCACCTGAATTGATGTTGAGGAAAGAAGATGAAATATAGGTTTAGGGGATCCGGGCCCTGTAACATATGAATCGACTACCAATCCAATCAATCGTAAAAATCTGTTGTATATCCAGTTTTGCTGCAATTAATTGTTTCTCATTAAGCATCGTACCTGTAACATAAAAGTAGTGGTAAGTTGCTATTATTTATTATGTTCCAATTTATTGAAGGAGAAACATGTAAAAACAAGATTTGGGATAATATTAATGGTAACTTTCAATGTTACAGGGCCTGAGGTGGTATTCTGAAATTGTTATGCTAGTGAAAAAATGTTTCCTGTTAAAGCAGAGATAAATAAGAAAAATCTTTGATTAATTCTCGATATCACCAATATAATACAAATACCAGCATGTTACATTCAGGCCTCGTTTCAAATGCACTCTGGGATAGTTTGGTGACCAAGTCGCTTCCTGTCGACCCAGCAGTGATTGTGTGTACTTAATTTTCTGACAGTACTCACAGTGATTTATCACGATTCTCAACGATTTCAAGAGTCGATTATTACGTAAAACGGATGAAAATATACTATAATATACTAAAAATTAACATATTTGGTGGTGTGATTGGAAAGAGCAAGTAGAAGCGTAGAAATAATAATGTCACCTTTCGTTGGTTATGTTCATTGGCAAGAGTGAAACCTTGTCTGAAATATTAAAGGATGTGACTACATTAAAGGGTTCGTTGGCTTTTTAGATGACCAATGTACATACTCCATTCTGGTGGGATATTCTAAAGTTAAGCCTGTCATTTTCTTGAAGTTTCAAGAAGGTCCTTCCATTGTTTTAATCTAGACATCGATAAGATTTGGAGGATCTTTCTCTTGTTTGTCATTGCTGCCGTCACCAAAAACAAAGAACCTAGATGTAGCTTTCAGAGACGTACCTATGTACATTGGCTCAAAGTTACTTCAGAGAGGCTTCATCTGTGCATTTTGGGCATATTGGCGATAGCGAGAATTTCTATGTAAAGCTGGCTATGTATTTGTACAGTTTAGAGATATATCTGCACCAACACCTACAATTAGTCCCATTCCATGCAACCTCAATTTATGATAATTAACATAATTTTCACTTTTTGAATGTAGCAGACGTAATAAGTATATTGCACAGAATACAACCCAAGAAAACTAAAACTTATGTTTATTGGGGACACTTGTATATATTGTTCACAGCCATCAGGCTGAATAGGATAGGTGCCTAACCGGCCTCAACAAGAGCAGATAGATCCTGTAATGAACGAATAAAACATCCACCATTTTTTTTATACGAAAAATATCCTAGATCCTTGTTATTTGATTTAAAGAGACTTTCAAGATTGTTCTTAGTAATTATCGCTGATAAATAAATCCAAATTTAATAGGCTTAATTTAGCGCCAACACAGGGATAGGGGCACTTACCTCTTCAAGCTTCAATGCACAGTGATATACATGTATTAATCCACACACAGTATATAAAGCATATTAAACTCTACATGCCCTGCTGTGGAAAGATCGTTAAATAGTACTAGAAACTATAGCATGCTTTTTCATGGAAAAACATGTAATATTCTCAGTAAAGGAATCATACATGACCCTGCTTAACCAATCATTTGATTAGGATCTAGGAGTAAGTTGTATAGCAATAAAATTAATATGTAATTCATTATGTTTAATAGTTCACTTACCGTCGAAAGTCAGTGAGTGACTGCAGGAATGAATCAAAATCCGCTTGGGGAAGTCCATTGAACATGAAATTTCCATTACTGATTTGAGGAAAAGAATCCTGAAAAGAAATGTATGGGCATGCTTGGTGATAGTGATTCATGTAGTTTTCCTCCATTCAAGTCTGGCTGAAATACTATACCATACATGTACATACCAGGTCAGTACTCTCTCTGGCATATAGACTTAGTGTCCTTGTTACACTGACACCTCCTATACACCGCCCCTCCCCACCAAATACACACACATACAAAAAAGCTATGTTGATTGAACTGGTCAATATTTCAACAGAACTTTATGCTGACACCCCCTCCTCCCTTATCATGCACCTGTCCAAAACATCAAGAACAAAAACAAAAACTGTGCTTAAAATAAGTACACTGTGATCAAGATCTCCATCCTTTTTAGTGACTATTCAATCTGACGTATACTCTCAGACCCATGATGACATTATTCGAACCTTATGAATTGATTTGAACTATTTGTATCTATTAGTCTTTAGAGTACTTCAGTGATCTGTTTATACTGAAATTGTATTATTGCGTAACTAGTAACACAACACTCTCTCCCCCCCCCCCCAAAAAAAAAAAACTAGATTGAATTCGACTGCGCGCAGTCGAAAATGATGCCTCCGTCATAGAGCAATATTACAAACCAAAACAGAAGAAATTTTTCGAATTCAAGTTCAATTGTAATTCATTAACAGGTTCTCAGAATATCGTGATTACAAGCAATTTCTCATATACATATATGACCCTTTGATCTTTGACCTCATGACCCTAAAATCTACTCAGTTCATTGGCGCTGCAAGATGTCCTGAGTTAAATAGTAATCCATCTGTCAGTTCTAATGAGAATGCGTTCACAAGCTATTTTTGCATACATAATGAGCCCATGACCTTTGACCTTTGACCTTATAAACCAAGAATCTACTCAGTTCATTGGCTCTGCAAGTAACATACATGACCTAATTTTGGCAGGAATCCATCAATTCGGCTCTTGAGATAACGCGATCACAAGCTGTTTTTGTATACATAATGTGCGATGTGGCCTTTGACCTTTGACCTCGTGACCCCAAAATCTAATCGGTTCATCGGCTCTGCAAGTAACATACATGACCTAATTTTGGCAGGAATCCATCGATCGGTTCTTGAGATAACGCGATCACGAGCTGTGTTTGCATACATAATGTGCGCTGTGGCCTTTGACCTTTGACCTTGTGACCCAAAAATCTAATCAGTTCATCGGCTCTGCAAGTAACATACATAACCAAGTTTGGCAGGAATCCATCAATCGGTTCTTGAGATAACGCGATCACGAGCTGTTTTTGCATACATAATGAGCCCTGTGACCTTTGACCTCGTGACCCCAAAATCTAATCAGTTCATTGGCTCTGCAAGATACATACATGACTAAAGTTTGGCAGGAATCCATCAATCGGTTCTTCAGATAACGTGATCACGAGCTGTTTTTGCATACATAATGAGCCCTGTGACCTTTGACCTCGTGACCCCAAAATCTCATCAGTTCATTGGCTCTGCAAGATTCATACAAGACCAAAGTTTGGCAGGAATCCATCAATCGGTTCTTCAGATAACGCGATCACGAGCTGTTTTTGCATACATAATGAGCCCTGTGACCTTTGACCTTTGACCTCGTGACCCAAAAATCTAATCAATTCATCGGCTCTGCAAGAAACATACATGACCAAAATTTGGCAGGAATCCATCAATCGGTTCTTCAGATAACGTGATCACGAGAACGGGACATACGTACAGATGTGTGTACAGACGTACGGATGGACAGACTGACGTACAACTTGAAAAAATAATGCCTCCGGCTACTTCGTAACTGAGGCATAAAAACTCCTTAAACTCATCTCCAATGCTGCATGTGTACCTGAATTCATCATGGCATGGATATAGAGTACAAACACACATACACACCTGTAAGGTTGACGCCTTTGCATTCAGTGTAGAATAGAACTCCTCCTTGAACTCCTTTCCAACTAGTATCAGTCTAGTCAGGTTTGGCATGGAACATAAAGCATCCACTAGGTAATGTGAAGAGGCTGATGTTGGACAACTCACATTCCATAGCATGACAGTTTGGACCTACATGTATACAAACAGTGATTCATACAAGTACATTACCAGAGTACACGTTTTCATTGAATTACTGCAAATATAACTGGGTGCTCTGATATACATGTATGTGTATGGCTATGCTTGAGTGACAAATGCAATGGGCTTTATATAGTCAAATATAGGATTTGGATAAGGGCTACAAATAGGTTTGAGCTCAGGTTTAGTGATAGGAATACTTTTTGGTGCAGGGATCAAGTCCCCCCCCCCCAAAAAAAAAAAAAAAGCTTACTTAAAAACTTTAAGTTAGTCTTCATTAAACCAAAATATCTTTTATGAGGCAATCCTTTAAAAGTGATGTTTTTTGCAGAACATCATATTTTTAACCCGAGCCATCTGAATTCTGTATCTTACACTGCACATGAAAACCCCTCTTTTTATAATACTGTTCCTTTGTCTGCTAAGACTATTATACATTTTCATATAAAAAAATTAACACGTTGACAAAATATTGACAGCATGTTGCTAAAATATCATAACTCCTTAAATTCATCTCCACTGCTGCATGTGTACCTGAATTCATCATGGCATGGATATAGAGTACAAACACACATACACACCTGTAAGGTTGACGCCTTTGCATTCAGTGTAGAATAGAACTCCTCCTTGAACTCCTTTCCAAGTAGTTTCAGGTGAGTCAGGTTTGGCATGGAACACAAAGCATCTGCTAGGTAATGTGAAGAGGCTGATGTTGGACACCTAACATCTTGAAGCCTGACAGTGTGGACCTACATGTATACAAACAGTGATTCATACAAGTACATTACCAGAGTACACGTTTTCATTGAATTACTGCAAATATAACTGGGTGCTCTGATATACATGTATGTTTATGGCTATGCTTGGGTGACAAATGCAATGGGCTTTATATAGTCAAATATAGGATTTGGATAAGGGCTACAAATAGGTTTGAGCTCAGGTTTAGTGATAGGAATACTTTTTGGTGCAGGGATCAAGTTAAGAATTTGGTTAGTACAGGATGGAAAGCACAGAAAAATTGTTGATGGGCATGCGTTAAAACAACAGGAGGATCGACAAACACAGCCATAGTGCATTTTCTCACTACATAGTGATACAAACAGTGATTCATTAAAGTACATTACCAGAATACATGTATTTATTGAATGACTGCAAATATAACTGGGTGCTCCAATATACATGTATGTGTATGGCTAAGCTCAGTTGACAAATGTTCTGGGCTTTTTTAAGTCACACATATATATAGGATGCGCATGAGAGCTGCAAATAGGCTTTGAGCTTAGGTTTAGTCTTATGGTTTATTATAGATTTTAGTGCTGGGTTAAGTTCAGAAATCGGTTAGTTCAGGGTAGTGGGCGCAGAAAATGCATCAAAAATGATTTATAGGACTAACTTTTACTATTATAGCCGTAGTACATGTAACTACTGCGTATTCATCTGAGTAATTGCATCCATCCAAAATATTTATGAACAAAAACAAACACAGGACGCTGAGTAATACCCAGCTCATCTTGAACATAACTACAATATGAAGGTTACGTTAATTTGCCAAATAGATTTTCAATTTCATTAATTTACATATACTTCTAGATCAACATGTATGTTTCTCTTTATATAACTTTTGTTTACTAGCTGTCATCATGTGATGAGGCTGGTGTGAGGCACTCAACATCATGAAGGCAGAGAGTCTTGATCTGTACAGAAATTGAATGACTGAAATAGGTTTAACCCTATTTAGCCCGGGCTATTTTGAAACTGCATAGCCCGGGGGGGGGGGGGGGGGCTTCTAAGGCCCCCCCATGATCTCGGCCGTGAAACCCCCGATCGTCACGAAAATTTGCATACATGTCAAGTGAAGTGTATAGAATACTATGGTAATTTGAATTTTTTGAAAAATTCACTCATTAGCATATTTATGGTAATTTATGCAAATAAGGTCATCAAATTCACATTTTTGCCCATAAATCAGACATTATTCATATTTTAAGCATTCTTTCTCACTACATATATTTGTCAGACCATTTGGAATAATAATACAACACAAAAAATTGAAAAACCAGGGTTATTCCTTATGTTATCTATTGTTTTGATAATTTTTTATGTATTTCTTGTTTGTTATTGTTTTTATTGTTTTATTTTATTTCCAAATATAATTCAACTATTTGGACCCAAAAATAAACACCTAAACTATAAACAAGACCAAATAACCAATGTTTTATCTCTTTATTTGAAAAATGAGATTTCCATATGTTTTGTACACAAATCACAAAAATGAGCGATTTTCGGGCTGACATGCAAAGACAAAATGACACGTGACTTCATAATGGTAGGTTTAATTTTCAAAAAATTTCTTTCAAAAGATGCGCAAGACTCGAAAGAAAAAAGTCACAAAATTTCAGTGCAAGATTTTCTTGCGTTAAAAAATTATCGCGTAAAATGTCGAGGGGGGGGGGGGGCTTCTAAAGCCCCCCCCCCCCCCCGGGCTAAATAGGGTTAACACTGGTAGATGGAGGGGGAGCAGGAATTTTGTAAACATGTGGTCAGAGACCGCGTCAATGAAATGGTCTTGTTGGGGCTAGTATTTATTTGCACAGAGTAGTTTTCCCAATATTAGTCCTTTGTATACTTTTATAAGTTAAATCAGACAGTGAGAAGTCAGAATGTGTATTATTTATATGTTTTAAAATACTTAGTACCTTCAAGTGATTTTTATGTACATTATAGTAAGATCAAAAGTGCATGAAAATATAAGGCCTTTGTCAAGAGTCAGGGATAGACAGTCCAATAGGATATGACCATACTGAAGATTCAGGTAAGAGGAAGATCAGGAATTCCTGAGCGTAGGAGCGAATTGCAGTGATTCTACTGTATTTTAGAGGTATGTGAATTAAATGCAAATCTTCTCAGTAAAATATTCAGTATAGCACCTTTTCATTGTGATTCAATATTTAGACCAGCATTGCTAAAGATAATATTCTATTAGAGAGTTTAAAGAATGATAATTTTATTTACAAGCGTAAAATGATTATGATGATTATAATAATAGATGATATATTGTACATGAAAGTGGTCTAGCTATAGAACATATACATTCCTTACTATAATTTTCCTTTGTGGTTCGTATTATGTGGCCTGCTATGGTTTAATAATTTGTATGTACTATAGTTCTGTTGAATGAAGACATAATACCATCAAGGCAACAACAAAATAGCTGAATACCTAGGGGGCAAAACCTTAATTTGGGGGGTTTTGGTCGGGATGTTGTAGGTCGGTCGGTATAAACATGATCAGAGGATCTTCCTGCACAATTTCTAGGTGGACTACCCTGACAATATTTTTCTGGAAAAAAAATAGTCAATAATTAGAAGATAATTTTGTAACAGAACATCATTTTACCATGCATGTGGTATCAATGAAAGAAAATTAAATTATCTAAAAGATGATACCACATTCATGATTCATTGAATTTATTTTACATAATAATAATAATAATAATAAATAATAGGATAATTATATAGCACCAGTATCCGCCAAGCTCTGACGCTCATGGTGCTTTACGCATATTACCCTGGTCGTAGCCGAGCTGCCAAAGTAACTAGTGCTGAATAATATCAGGTACCCATTTACACCTGGTGGAGTTATTTCTCCATATTTCAATCACTTTTGAAACTGAAGAATTAAAAATATATAGAAAACCTTCCTAATATTAGTTGAATACGATCTGAAAATTACAGGTTCATTGATTTTTATGTAAAAAAATGTATAGCGTAGTAAAGTTCATTTTGGACAATATGCACAGACCAGTTCCTTGATGATACGTTTAACGTGCGTCGTCATTGCCGCATATCTGTCAGGTTTGCCCTTGAAACTGAAACGTGAATCATCTAATTGCATTCTATCCTTTTTCTTAATGATTGAAGGGACAGTGAACGGTTGGGCTGGGCGATGGGGGAGACACAAGTGGCAGGGGCAATTCATAAATTCCCCCAAAAATTAGTAATTCTGATTTGTAATTAATACAAATTGTGTAAGGTAATTGTAGAATCTTGGTTTTTGTATGACATGGTCAAATAAAACATAGAATCCTGTCTGGATCTACAAATATTTTAATGAAGTTCTATAAATGACTAATCCACAAAAACAGAATATTCCAGATTATTTGTAAGGGTTGGCAGGTATGTAATATTAGTTGAATATGATCTGAAAATTACAGATGTTTTGCTTTTCATGTAAAAAAAGTTATAGCATAACAAAGTTCATTTTGGACAATATGCAGTTTAGTTCCCTGATAATACATTTAATATGAGTCATCATTGCCGCATACCGTATGTGTCAAGTTTGCAACTGAAACGTGAATGATTAATTGCATTCTTCCCTTTTTCTATAAATGACTAAACAGAGTTGTTAGCAACATCAGAGAGACAGGAAATCAAACATTACAAGTACATTTCAACTAATAGAATGATGATGAAACTATCAGAAACTTCCTTACCAGCTTGAACCTTTTGGTATGAGGTAGGAATTTCAGTTGCAGGTTTGAGGATGTAGTAAGTTTTGCTAACTCAAATCAGAATATTTTTACTCTTAGCAAACTTTTGGATTATTGATAAAATACTATCTAGCAGCTTATTACAGAATTTCCATATGTAATCATCTGGCATCACTATGGAGCAATCCTGAAGATTCTTCTCAAGGACTCTGTATTAAAACATTACCTGATGTAAATATAAGAGAAAGTGAACCAATAAATATATAGTTTCTTATACTAGTTCAACTTTAACACTTGTAGATTAGAATAAACCTTAATATAATGTAGCATAAATGTTGTTCCATCTTGTGTTTTGGATCACAACACTTAAATCGGATTTGCAACCTTTTGTGATGACTTTACATGTTTGTTACATCCAATGCTCCTGTTAATCCAATACTAATATACCTATTACCCCCATCTCAATGTTGTTTTATAATTGATATAGGTATAAGAGGGTGACATTGACCAAAGCAACCTCATACTAGATGAATTTCAGAATTCCTGGGTCTGTCTTTTAAGATCTTACAAGAATTACAAGAAAGAGTGAAAGTTTGCCTGCTAATGTAAAGTAACATTTCAAAGTTAGGTTTATATGAAATATAAATACAGTGCAACTATTATTCAAATGATACACCCCTCTATATTATAGGTTCCTACAGCAAGATGAGTAACCAGCCAAGAAAACGTGTGGCAGATAGTGCCATGTCCATGAAGCATGTGCCTGCTAAGAAGTCTTCCAAAGATATGAGCACTGACTACACAAAATGCATCATATGCCAACAAGAATCTGTGATAAGCCTATTCTTCATACGTGTGTAACAACATATATGAACAAATTTAAGGCTCTTCGCATTCTGGTCGGTCAAAGTTAAACCCTTATGACGTTGTAGATGAGCTGGAAGTTCCTCTTTTCCAGCTCCTGGTCTGTCCACATTCCTCATAGAATCATCCGCGTAAGGTACCGAGACATTCTCGAGGAGCTTGGTGTCGATAAAGGAGATAAATACCAGGCGACCATCTTGAAACATACATTACATGATTACTATGGGTCACATACTTTGGTTCTCAATCAAACCAAAGGTTCAGGATTTATATGTGCTTCCACATTACCACTTGGTGACGCACTGAAAAAACTGAGGCGCCTAGAAGGAGATGATATCGAGGGAAAACACCATACACTCCTGCAAGCATCAAAGATTCTTAGAGCAGATTGTGAAGTGTAAGAAAGAGGTGTGTGAGAAAAATTCAACTGAGATTTCATTCACATCTGCATACAATATGGTTCCAGACTCACTCACTCTTCAGATAGCCACTCCTTCTATCCTCGCACCATCTGGACGTGGAACCACCTTTCAGCTGCTGCGGTAATATCTCCAACAGTGACCATCTTCCAGAAGGCTGCTCTACCCATCATCAGAGCGTTGCCTCCTCCTGTTGGGTCCAAGCTACTGTAGACTCCACGTCTCGGTTTTTACTTGCACGTCCACCGTTTTATTGTAAATAATAGACATCATTCACAGTTTTGAATTACTTCATGCACTGTCACTATGCCAGCACGTTGCACGGACATCCCAGTTTAGCTGTATGATAGCTGCATCCGGGATTATCTCTACAAGTAACAAGTAACAAGTAACAAGCAGACTGAGGACGTTCTGCTTATGTGGCGCCTCGGTAGAATGATCACAACTTCGCAACTGGTGGATGCAGGGGCGTCGCTAGACCTTTTTCAGTGGGGGGTTGTAGAGGCCAATGATTACCGACAAAACTAGCCACCAATTACCGACAAAATTAAATGTCCAATATCTACAAATTCAACCCTATAAACCTGGGGCCGAAGGCTAAATTAAAATGGTCATTTTCCTCGACGACATAAATATACAAATTATTTCTTCAATTTAGTCAGCATCATAGCTATATATTTTAATGCAGGCGCGGAGCTAGGATCTTATTTTAGGGAGGGGCGGTAGTGAGCAAGAGAATCACTTAAAAGCGCACTCATTAGGGGGTGTGGGTGATGGGCCTCCCGTGCGAAGCGCGAAAGCTTTGACGTTTCATTAAATTATTATAAAAAAGGAGACGATGTGCTGTACCGTTCTCGACTGTTTATCCTTTTCTGAATTCAGTTCCCCCCCCCTCCCGCGCAAAGGGCGGAAGCTTTGACGTTTCAATAAATTATAAGAAAAAGCAGACGATTCGGTGTACTGTTCTCGACTCGTAATCCTTGTCTGAATTCAGTTTCTCCCTCTCCCGCGCGAAGCGCGGAAGCTTTGACGTTTCATTAAATTATGAGAAAAAGCAGACGATTCGGTGTACTGTTCTCGACTCTTAATCCTTATCTGAATGAAGCTTCCCCCTCCCGCGCGAAAGCTTTGACGTTTCCTCATATCATTAGAGAAAGAACACGATTCGTTGTACCGTTTTCGACTCTAAATAAGCCCTATTAATTTTGTCTGAATTCAGTTTCCCCCTCCCGCGCGAAGCGCGGAAGCTTTGACGTTTCCTTAAATTATTAGCGAAAGAACACGATTCGTTGTACCGTTTTCGACTCTAAATAAGCCCTATTAATTTTGTCTGAATTCAGTTTCCCCCTCTCGCGCGAAGCGCGGAAGCTTGGACGTTTCCTTAAATTATTAGAGAAAGAACACTATTCGTTGTACCGTTTTCGACTCTAAATAAGCCCTATTAATTTTGTCTGAATTCAGTTTCCCCCTCCCGCGCGAAGCGCGGAAGCTTTGACGTTTCCTTAAATTATTAGAGAAAGACACGATTCGTTGTACCGTTTTCGACTCTAATTAAGCCCTATTAATTTTGTCTGAATTCAGTTTCCCCCTCTCGCGCGAAGCGCGGAAGCTTTGACGTTTACTTAAATTATTAGAGAAAGAACACGATTCGTTGTACCGTTTTCTACTCTAAATAAGCCCTATTAATTTTGTCTGAATTCAGTTTCCCCCTCTCGCGCGAAGCGCAGAAGCTTGGACGTTTCCTTAAATTATTAGCGAAAGAACACGATTCGTTGTACCGTTTTCGACTCTAAATAAGCCCTATTAATTTTGTCTGAATTCAGTTTCCCCCTCTCGCGCGAAGCGCGGAAGCTTGGACGTTTCCTTAAATTATTAGAGAAAGAACACGATTCGTTGTACCGTTTTCGACTCTAATTAAGCCCTATTAATTTTGTCTGAATTCAGTTTCCCCCTCTCGCGCGAAGCGCGGAAGCTTTGACGTTTACTTAAATTATTAGAGAAAGAACACGATTCGTTGTACCGTTTTCTACTCTAAATAAGCCCTATTAATTTTGTCTGAATTCAGTTTCCCCCTCTCGCGCGAAGCGCAGAACCTTTGACGTTTCCTTAAATTATTAGAGAAAGAAGACGATTCGTCGTACCGCTCTCGACTGGTCTGAATGAAGTTTTTTGGCGTTTCATCACAATATAGAGAAAGGAAGACGTTTCCTTGTACCGTTTTCGAATCCTATTAAGCCCTATTCATCTGAATTCAGTTTCCATCTCTCGCGCAATGCGCGAAAGCTTTGATGTTTCCTCAAAATATTAGAGAAAGAACACGATTCGTTGCACCGTTTTGGACTTTTAGTAAGCCCTATTTGTCTGAATTCATTTTCCCACTCTCGCGCGAAGCGCGGAAGCTTTGACGTTTCCTTAAATTATTAGAGAAAGAAAACGATTTGTTGTACCGTTCTCGACTCGTCTAAATGAAGTTTCCCCTTCCGCGCGAAGCGCGGAATTTTTGACGTTTCATCACAGTATAAAGAAAGGAAGACGATTCGTCGTACCGTTGTTGACTCTTAAACCTTGTTTGAATTTAGTTTCCCCGAAAATTTTAAACCTCTGATAGTTCGTAGGGAAAAAAACTTGTCGGCCGACCGACAATATACATCTCACCGACTTCAAACTTCTGCATTGATATAGTACACGAGGATCGAGCAAGAATACCGACACAGCTGACCAGACACAACAACATATTTACCCGTGTCTTTCTTGCTCCCTCGACGAGACGACTCCACCCAACAACCCCCTTCTCTTTTTTACTCCCACTCCTCCTCCCTCAGACTCTTACCTCCCCTCTCTCTCTCCTCTCTTTCATCCCCCGTTTCTTTTGTTTCCCTGTCACTCTTTTTTTTTCTTTTTTCCTTTTCTTTCTTTTCCTTTCTTTCCTCTCCTCCCTCTTTTTCTTTCTTTCTTCTCTTTTCTTTCCTTTCTTTTCCTTTCTTTCCTTTCTTTTCCTTTCTTTCTTTTCTTTTTCTTTTCCTTTTCTTTTTTTCTTTTCTTTCCCTTTCCCTCTCTTTTTTTTCCTCTCTTTTTTCCCCTCTCTTTTTTTCCCTCTCTTTTTTTCCCTCTCTTTTTTCCCTCCCCCTTTTCTCTTTTTCCCGACGGCAGCGCAATTTTACCGACAATATCCTGACAGGTGGGGGGGTGTCGCACCCCCCCACACCCCCCCTTTGGCGACGCCCCTGGGTGGATGCTCCTAGAGTTTTAGAAGCAGGACTTCCGGGCTTTTCCTCATTCCGTGCTGACCTCCATCCACATAGACAGGCTAGAGTCATTGGCTATCTTCCTCTGATCCCATCTTCTCCAACTGACCCTACTGTACTAAAGGAAATGATGATTTGACTTGTCAGGACATCACATGCACGTGGTAACAAATACACAATTATAACTGGAGATCAGGCTACATATGAGCTCGCTGTAGCCATCAGAGACAAGCATCGTAGTGAGTTCAGCAATGTGGTCTTACTGCTGGGTGGCTTTCATCAAGCTCACAACTACATGAAAGCAGTTTGCAGATCTTTAAGGCGGCAGGTGCAGAAGATTTTTTTGTTGCAGCTGGTCTGTGCCAGGAAGGGGCTGCCAAGAAGATGTTTGGTGATAAAGCCGACTACTACCAGGCCATACATGCCCTCAGAATCCTGAGTGAAACTATGTGGCGCCTCTACTAGGAAGCATTCTAGACATGATGGGCAGCAGACAGAGAAACAGATCACTGGCAGCCTGAGGTGGAATCTGTCTTGAAAATGCTCTATGAAAAAGACATCACTGCCACTGAAAAGTTGCAAATGCTTCAGAATTCCCATGAACAGTTATCAGCCCTTCAGGAACTTTTCCCAGAATCAATGGTTGATCAACCAACAGCAATCTTCTGGTCCACCTTCCTGATGTTCTGCATAGATTTAACTACTACCAGCGAGAAGCTGACTGGGTAGGACATGTCTGTGAATCATATTGAATGATACCTTACCTCAAAGCAGCAGGGCATTACAAATATGGGCAGCAGTCTCTGCCTCTCTATCTTGATGAGATGAAAAATCTTCCTAAAACAGCCCCTGATGTACATGAAGCACTTATGGCGGGTGCATTTGTTGCAAGGAGAGCAGATGGCAAGCACAATTGTGTTTCTCCTGACATGCTTCTTGAACAGACAAATGCAGATGCCAAGCAAAGAAGAAAGCGGTCATGACGGATATTACACCTAACCCCACCGCATGGATAAAATGGGTTTAAACAATTAAAACCCATCACATCTGTCTCTGCACAGTAAATATCGATGCTGCATCTTCTTTCACCCAGCCCTAACAATGAATCTGGTGTATGTCGAGTAACAAGGGACACAGAGATGGTCATCAAGGTAATGGTGGCAGTCGAGACGAATCCATCCAGTGCAACTACAACATCCTTGATAAATGTGTCAACTGGGCAATGTGCTGATTGCACAGTTTAGGACAACTTGAGCAGTGTTAAACAAATAGGCGTGGAGGCACCGTCTCAATCACTGTCCAGTCTTCAGAAGAAGACAAGTATTATGAAGCTGAACACGTTCCACACACAAAACATGAAACAAAAGAAGTCTGGGCCCACAAGAGCTAAATCAGGGAAGAGTGATGAAGTAACTGCTCTTCTGCGTATGACACAGATCATTGCTAGTGATGGAGAACTAGAGATTGTTGACCTGGTGAGAACCCCAAGGCAAGGGCCATCACTGACATTGTATCCAGAGAACTAATCAAGGAGGTATTAGGGCCATCACAACATATATTAACACCTCAGCAAGTGATGACTTCAAGGAGTCTGATCTGGGCAATTTCAGGGCATACACATTTTTGAACAACAGATCTACTCTCCTAAGGCTCCTGCCCTCCCCATAGAAGACGCATTTCTCCTACATGTGAAGACAGCTGCCCTTGCAACGATGATGAATAAGAGAGCACACATTGCCAAGCCTCAAACCCCACCCTGGACAGAATTTGGGTGGAATCTAGATGATCAGCACGTGCTTCCTGTTCGAAGTACCCATCAAGCCTGGACTGTTTCCATGAAGAAGGCTATATCATGCGGATGTACTGAAGGGTGCAAGAAGAACTGCTCATGTGTTAAGAAGGAAATACTGTGCTACATAGGGTGCCGCTGCCAAGGACTATCAAGCAAATTTAGCAGGATGCAGGACATCGAATACGACATCAGAGCAGCGAAAATCAGTGACAGTAGCAGCGACACAGACAGTGATTAGGAAAGAAAAACAGTAATGCCAGAAATAAAGAATATAGGTAGTCGCTATAAATGTAAATAACTATGATGTATCAGGAAATTGAAATTTGTCGACAAAGTGAATAACATTCTTAAAATGCAAGTTAATCTCTTATTTTCATCTCAATTCCCTTTTCAGTTGGATATCATCATCATCATCAATATTTTTATTTACATTTAATCAGGTATGTGCACTGTGATTTTAGCCAAAAAAGCTGTTGGCCTGTGAGTGGCAATTTTTAAAATGCCTGTAACCTTCATAATTTGATTCATAGTACTTTTGAACATTCTCCAAATTGATTCTTTGACTTCACAAACTTTGGTCCGGAGTCGAATATACACTACAGACTGTTGTATAGTCAAAACTAAATTGTAAAAAGAAACCCTGACATGATGACGGAAATTTTGAATTGAGGCTAATGCAACGTGTCATGAAAGTAAAATCAGAAAGAAGTTAAGTAAACACTAAACATAATTCAAGACTTGGCAATAAAAACCCTTTCTTATAGGCTTTAAATTATTTGAACACTTTGCATGTATTGACTCCCAATGTGCCTTTCCCATTCAATACTCAAGTTTATTATGATTACTGATCCCTAAATGGAGCACTTTCAATCAAACAGGAATATCAGGATGTGACCTTGATTTCTACACAATTTCTTCTGTCTCGAAATTGGTGTAAGCAGTCTTTTAACCATCATTTTGATAATGATTCTACATCCCCCCTAAATATCAGTGTGGTGGAGAAACATTTCCATGAAAAGCCCCCCCCCCCCCCCCCTCCCCCCGTACCCTATAAAACACTGACCATTCAATTCGCAGTATAGCCAATGTTTTGGAGTTTACATTATCAACACTTAAAAGACAAGATCGATGTCATACTCACTTCTGCAGTTCTGACATCTAAAGCATATACCATTTCATATTTGTTTTAAGTCAAATTTTAGTACACTTAGGAGTGTAGCGTCCTGTGTGTAGCGAAGATATTTCTAAATTTAGAGTAGTATAACTTTGTATTCTGTAACATTAACAAATTGCTTATTTTGTCTCTTCTATTTACCGTATCAAATTTTCAAGCGATTGATGTTCTGCGTCTTGACAAAGCGCCCCCATAGGCTAGACTACGGCATTACCATGTGTTTTTTTTCACTCACCTTGGACTTGTTTCCTTCTTTAGCAAGAACTGCATAGAAGTCACTGTGCAAGGCAGCTCGATGTAGTGTAACTTTCTTTAGAGAGAGCACAGAGCATATAATCTTCGCCATATCATGTGATATAATTGGTCCGTATTCTCTACTTACTCCACGATCGATCTAAATCAAAAGCAAAAACAAAAACAAAACAAACAAAAAATTAAAATATGAGAAAGTCAGAGTCCATTTATAAAGTTTAAGACCACCTCGAATTTTGTTGATGCTTCTGTCACTCGGCCTGCATTAAGAATGTCTCATTGAATGATTACAGAATGTGAACTTAATACAGTGGTTGATATCATCAGAGTAGTGCTACGAAACCTATATGATCCCAAATTTATTTGCAAAGGAAGGCCTGGTATAACATTTTATCTGCAATGCAGCATGGTAAAGGCCACTTTTAAAGGGCCCTAAATTATTCCCTCCATCAAAATTAAGGGTTACTCTGAAGTCTGAGCATCAAATTATCAAGAGGACTAGTTGCAGCAAAACTGTTTTTATAGAATGCCATTTCAAGAAGATGGCTTATATTCTGACCAGAAAAGGGTTGGTAGTCTTATCAAACTTATTCAAATGGTACTGTTGATATTTACCATATGCCTATAACAGTGATGGGATTATGAAATGATACTGCCCAAGTATTATCATAATGTATGTTTCATATCAACCCCCCCCCCCCCTCCACTAAAAAGAAATAAAATAGACAGTCGATAATCATCATTAGTATATATCCGCTTAAAACATTATTAGTGTCAAAAATTGTACAAAAGACATCTCCTTGAAGACATGTACAAATTTGTTATTAATTCTTCCTTCTCTTCTCTTTCTTTCTCTCCTAAATATTATTTTGAATTATTTGATACTTTCTTAATCTGATTTTGTATAGTGCCTGGTCTTTATGTACATGCCACTTTTATTTACAAAAATAATCTGTCATTGATTTCATATGTGTTGTTTAAAAAGGGGGAACAAAATTATTTGATTTGATTATATCACAGATAATCAGGTATAAGGTCATGGATGTAAGAGAGTGGAAAGTAGGCATATTAAAATTACATGTACCTGGAGTACTGGTTAAACATAATCTGAAATGGTCATGTCATGTGAATGATATTGTCAAGTGAGCAAGAACAAAACTATACATGCTCAGAATATTAAACAGATTCAAACTACCAGCAAATGATCTATTATGTGTCTACTGTTCGTACGTTCGGCCAAAGGTAGAACATTGTGCCCCTGTTTTGCACTCTAGGCTAACTGAACACCAAGGTAATCAGATTGAAAGATTCAAAAAATGAGTGTGCTGCCTAGTGCTAGGACTGCACTACTGTATTACCAACATGCTCTCAAAGAATTGGAACTACCCACTCTAAATGAAAGGCAAGAAAAACTAGCCCATCCAGCCCATCATCAAACTTTCACCACTGGCTTCCTCCCTTGCGATCAACTGTACATTGTTGATTATTGCAAAATGGACAAACCTATTCCGAAGTCTTTTGTAAAACGGAGCGCTACAAAAGAAGTGCTCTCCTCTACCTCATCATAGGCTCTTGAATTTAAATTTAAATTAAAGGGGGAGAGGGAGCCATAAATAAATCTGTTGTGCAATATACTTAGGTAAAACTACCAGCAAAATCCCATTATCCTCAGTTTAATGCGTTTATCTTGTCATTATTGTCAATTATTTAGTGTTAATTCGATTATTATACCATATGTACAATTTTACACTCCATTCAAGCCCTGCAAACAAATTTGATGCACTTTATCAATATTGACCAATTTGACGGTTTGTAATTATGCAATATTTTTTACTCTTTTTAATACTCATACCCTTGATTAGAATTATATTCTCTTATGAATTTATCATAAATACTTTAAACCTTGAATTAAACCAAATACCTGTAACCAAATTATCGATATATCTGCCGACAACCCACAGGCAAGAGAGAGAGCGAGAGAGGGAGAGAGAGAGAGAGAGAGAAGGGGAGAGAGAGGGGGAAGAAGAGGACAGATAGAATGGTGGGAACGATGGACATAATTTATTGATCAAAAGTGCAATTTAATTCTCTCCATGAATTATGTTTCATGACTTATATTTGTTCTGTTTCTGTTTTTCTTAAATTATTTAATCTACAGTGTTCTATGTACCATGAGTATCATCTGGCTTTTGGAAATTCTTACCCTATTTAGTATTGTATTTTATGTAATTTTAAAACATGCTTGTAAAGTGTGAACAATTCAGCCATTGGCTGCTAATCATATTTTGTTTAATACCATGAATAAATGAATAAATAAAAAAAACAATAAATAGCCATTCCTAAGAAAAAATATATGTCTGTAGATGCCTGTTGGGGTTTGCAATTGAAGGGGAAGTCCACCCTGATATTAAGTTGGTTTTAATAAAAGTAGGAAAAGAAGAGAAACAAATTATTGAAATTTTGAGCAATATTTGATTAAAATAGGAATATTTAGAATTTTAATTCATTTTAATAATTTTTGGCTCAAACTTTCACTGACCTGTTTTTCTCATTTTCTGCTTCTATTCAAACCAACTTAATATCAGGGTGGACATCCCCTTTAAATTATAATACTTATTAATGTATATGTAAGATATTAAACTTACCACAACTTTATATACCGGTACACCTAGTCCAGTGAATACATAACCTGCTATGGTGTGTGCTGTCATGGATGTGTGTATTACCAGATGTGACATTCCACCCCTCGCCAAGGCTGCAGTATCTAGGTCCTGACTCTCAAAGGATACATCAACCAAGAAATCTGTCTCTCCGTATAATTCTGGGGTGTGAACCTGTAACATGCATTTCATGACATGGTGTGCAATGGCTTTGTCCCGTGATACAGTGAAGTACAGGAGATACCTAAACTCTTTCTTCCTAGGCATCACTACTTGCTCAATCAGCCTGTTGAATTCATTGTGATCTAATTCATACAGGGAAGCAAGATGGACCGCAGCCATGTACTCCTGAAAGAGTTTGTGTGGAAAGAAGATAGTAGACTGCAGGAACATACTGCTCTTATCATACAGGTTAGATGACAAATTTTTCTCCTGAGACAACACCCCTACTCTGCAAGCTGTTTCAATGGAGTCTGAGCACTGTGCAAAATCACCTTCTTTGAAACTAAGGGTGTTTTCTTGTAGCCCGATGAAAGCAACTTTGGCAACTGGTTCCATGAGCTTCTCAATTTGAGAGCGAGAGGCTTGGAAAGATGGGCTGTCTAAAAGTGGATTTTTTTTCTGAGCATAATGCACCTTCAAGAATTCAAACATTTCATCAAATATTTGAGAAAAAGTTCGTAATGACTTAAACTTTTCTTGTTTTTCATCATCAAGTTCTCTCCACATCAGACAGAGCATAGCTATGTAGATAGGATACGGGGCCATATTCTTAGATACGATGTTATTGTTTTTGGTTAATTGGATAAGCTGATCTGCTTTGGCCCCATCATCTTGAAAGTACTTGTGAATGTAAACCTCCACATTCTCCTTGCTAAAACCTTCCACATGTATGAAAGTGTATTGGTTCCTTAGAATATCATCCCATCTAATCTCTGTGACCTTCCATGGGCGACTTGTCACCAACACCGGGCAGGTGGCAAGTTCATCTGAACGAAGAATGTCTGTAAGTGCAATGTCACCTCTCTCTGAAGAACTTCCACTTGCCTCTGCACTGTTGACTCTTGGCTGCGAAGTGGCACTTGATGGGCTTCCTGACTTTGGCTGCCGTAAGTTTCGCCGCTTATTCTTGTTCGTCTTGGATTCTGATCTTGCCTTGGTTTGATCAGCAGACTTTGGCTGGTGACATTCTGACTTTGAACCAGCTTTCCTTTGCTGTACAATATTGCCATCCATCTCATCTACTCCATCAAATGCAATGAATACGTGTCTTGGATTTGAACGGATGTACTCAGTGATCTGGCAGGCTGTTGCTGGGTTGTCCTTTGAGAGATACGACTTGGCAATCTCACCGATTGTGTTTTGCTTGGCTTCACGAAAAGGGACAACAAGTACCCACACAAACTTTGGAAGAACAGGATTTTCAGTTATCCAGTCCCAGGCAATCTTAGCACAGAATGTTGTCTTTCCAGCCCCAGCCTCTCCCTGGACCATGATCCGCTTGGGGAACTCTCCATTGACTTTAAGATCAAAGAGATCCCTGTACTTAAGTGGTCGCTTGCTTTGTCTATATTCCTCTTCCAGGACAAGGTTTGTGTACATGTCATTGAATGGCGCAATAGAATCGGGGTTGAGAGGATCAGCTCTGATCTTACAAAGAGTTGTCCGGTATTTGAATTTGAAATCATCTGCACATCTCTTGATCAGGTCAGGAGAAAGTGTTGGGGTCTGTGATCCTGGCATTGTAACAGATGCACCTTTAAATTTAATAAAATTAGTGTGATAATTTCTTCTGAATATCAAAATGTTTTTGTTTAGGATATTCATAACATATACACATGAACATAAGAACAAATTTCTGATGTATTTATTGTTGTCAACTTTTCATTTTCATTTTTGTTTAGTCCTGCTGTTTGAAGGTGTTCTCTGGACCAAGATTCAATGAGAACAGATAATAATTTATTGTCTTTGCAGTTTAATTTCTGCACATCATACATGTATATTATTGTTGATGCATGACATGTCTGTTTGTTTTCTTTTCTACATATCTCAATAGAATTTGTCTTTAGGTATGAAGGTATATACATGTCTATTTATGTATCCATATGTAACATGCCAATATCATTAATTTGCATCACTAACAGTATGGACAATAATGATGAACCTTATAAGCCTTATAAATTGTAGCTCAAAGAACAATTACAATTCCACTCAATATAGAAAGAACTGAGAGAAATGTAAATTTTCCTTTTGTTTTGTACACATTTTGGGGCTGACATAAATAAGGTTACACAAGATAAAAAGGGCTCTGTAATGGTGCAATTTTCATAAACTTGGTGTCAAAAGATGAGCATGACTTGAAAAAAATAGTCAGAAAGTGGCTGGGTTTGAAATCTGTGAAATGCCAAGAAATTTGTTGAATGATAATCCTTGTACAGCTTCATGTAAAACCTTACACAGCACATAGTGAGTGGGTCTGTAACCATGTATTAATGACCACAGCCCATGCGACCGACAGCCCACACGACCGACAATATCTGTCTAGCAAACCATCTGAAAAGTTGTTAGAAGGTCCATGAGACCAACGACCCATGGACTGACAGCCCACATTGTGGGTGTTCTGACATTTATTTTAAGGGTTCACCAGACCGGCAGTATCAGTCTTGTGGGATGTTCATCTATTGAGATGTCCTGCTATAAGTAACACTATTTGTACCAAATGAGAAAGTGTCAAATCAGTGTTTGCTGGCTGCCTGCAAGAGCAATATATTATCAATGACAGTAAAGGCCTTAATTCTTGCAGGCAGCCGACATGATTTCCTTCTTATTCTCACCTGTCCTGTTTGGGACTAGACTGCCAGCGAGTAGTTCATCAGAGAGAGACCCTAAGTCACTATTTTTCAATCCCTCTGCAAGAAGAGCCCTGATGTCTGTGCCTGGAGGCTGTTTGTCTCTCCATCTCGTGAAGACTGTCATCAATGCATCACTGGTATTTTGGCTCTCTTTCTCGATTTGACCGAGCTCTGCATTTGGGATGTCAAAGTTAATGCCCACCTCTTTGTAGTAGCTAGGATCAATTTGCTTGGACAGCTTAAAGAATTCTCTCTCACTGACAATCCTGTAATTAAAAAAAATAGATTTTATCAAGCATATCCTAAAGGTAAAGACCAGTTATGGTCATGCGATTGCATTGTGAAAGAAACGTTGTGGAATCGATCAGAAAAGGTTGATCATCTAGCATATAAGTATTGGTGTGTTTTGCAAGGTTCTGGAATCATCAAAATGATAAGAAATATGGCCCAGTCTTTGTAAAGTTACAAGCACTGTAAACAGAAATATGTATATGGGACTATACGCACACGTGTGCGACACGTGCGTTTATCTCTCACAGACCATGTAGATAAACTAATTTACCAAATTTATCAATTAGTAGGCGGTTTCCCGGCAATTTTTTTATTATCATGTATTAGTCAAAACATATCCTTTCACATGATTCGTAATAAGAGCTTCCATTTCATTTTTTGAAATTGGGGCGTTTCCAATACTGGTCTTTACCTTTAAATACTAAGTATCTTATAAGTCTTATTGTATTGTAACCCTTACTGTACCCACCTATCTTCATACTTAGTAAGTTTAGTTCAGTTCTTAAAAAGCCTTTGGGCGAAACTGACAACTACAACTACATGGAAGAATAAACTACTCCAGCCTATAAATATGTACACTAGCTCCTACAGCTGAGCGCTGTCAGTACCTACAGCTTCATGAGCATACCTATTTGATTTTATTAAGCTACATGTACTGATAAGATTTATTTAAAGGTATATTGAAGCATACATACAGGCACAAGGCTTATATCTCATTAAGCAGTGCACTTGGATATGGAAGAAAAATTGGCATGCATGTATATGGTGTTATGCTTTAATAATAAGAAAAGTACCCCAATATCCCTACTGCTCATTACTGTTGCAATAAAGAACCGGAAGAAAGCTTGAAATACATATAGACTGACCTGTCTGGTCCAGGGTTGGTTTCAACATCACCAGATCTCATCAGGAGGATCATGAGCAGAAAGAGAAGGCAGAATCCATCCATGGTGCAAGATGTTTTTCTCATTCGACAGAAACTCAGTCCACTGGAAAGGCACATGAATGATAACCCCAGTTAAGACATCCTGTAATTGACAAAAAATGGGGATTGATGCAGTTAATTATACAAATTGAAGTGAATTAAATTGAATTGAATTTATTTATTCACCACCATTGAAAACATTGAAACAAAAGATCATTAATATAAACATGACATGAGTTAAAATACATGTTCTACAGCGATATAATATAAAATTAAAAGATAGTTATAAGTAAATTTAGTGTCAAGAGTAAAACAATAAATGACTATTTACAATGAGTAAATTACTCATATTAGTGAATAGTGACATACATGTACGTGGATGTACAATGTACATAAAATGGTTCACTGTTTACACTTTTTCGCCCCTTATCCAAATATTTGCCTCCTGACTTGACTCTTTTGCGATTTAATACTGAATTTTATTCAAAGATAAAAGGGGCTGACATGTGAAGATCTAGCTTATATCCAGGAAGGGAAGGGGGGGGCGGGATGGGTGTCTCCATTTGTGCTGCAGAGAGACAAAATACACATTTGAAGGATTTATGAAATAAAGCTACCGGTAATCAAATATCATATTGAGATTATTTTCATTGTGTATATATGGTAGGGTGTAAATACAAAGGAATTCTTGGGGAGCATCCCCCTCCCCCCTCCCCCCCCACCCCCTCCGTGATGTAGTGCAATGTTTTTTTTCATTGTTGAAATATGTAATTTTTTACAATTCATAGCATCTGATATCACTACGGTCTCTATGTTAACTTCCATTATACACTATTAGTATTTCTTTGTATTTACACCCTACTCTTACAGTAAGCAGAAAAATCAAGGAGAATAGTGAAAGTTGAAACAAAAAAGGAAAGTGTGGGAGCTTTCGCATTTTTTAACTTCAAATTGTGCAATCTGATGCATACCTATTGAGGAAATTTGAGCTTAAGATTAATTGTATCTGGGTAAGCGTTTGGGATTTGATCTACCAGAAATTTGGAATATATTTTTCATGAAGAAAACAAATAATTGACAAACTAATATGCACCCCAACACACACACACACACACAAACAAAAATATTATTGTACGTAATGTCTTACACAGTTCCAACATAAACCATATGCCAAATACATACATGTATGATTCAGCAACATACAGCCAAGACCGAGTCACGAGGGAGCAAAGCGACCATGGGCTGGGGTAGAGCCAGAGGAGGATGGTTTAGGAGGGGGTATCCCCCTCCCGGGCTCCCACGGTAAGGGAGATATTGCATTTATTTACATATAATAATGGTGCATTTCGGTGCTTGTCGTGCCATACCTCAGTGGGAATTATAGAATCTGAGTTACAATGTAACATGTCATGATTCAAAAAGACAAAGAAAAATGGTTACGCTCTCATCAGATGTTTACGGTTCAAACATAATCAAATAATATTTACCCGGTACACAAACATGACACAAATCTGACACTAATATGCCATACTATATTTAAACTAGATGGAATTCGACTGCGCGCAGTCAAAAATGATGCCTCCGTCATAGAGCAATTTTACAAACCGAAACGTTCATAAGTTGACCTCTGTGACCCTTGACCTTTGACCTACGTGCTCCAAAATCTAATCAGATTGTCTTCTATAGATGGTGATACACACTATCATTAAGTTTGAAGTTTAAATCTCCAGTGGTTCTTGAGATATTATGATAACAATCTCAATGTATGGAATTTCATAAGTTGACCTCTGCGACCCTTGACCTTTGACCTACGTGCTCCAAAATCTAATCAGATCGTCTTCCTATGGTGATACATACTATCCTTAAGTTTGAAGTTTTTACATCTCCAGTGGTTCTTGAGATATCATGATAACAATCTCAATGTATGGAATTTCATAAGTTGACCTCTATGACCCTTGACCTTTGACCTACGTGCTCCAAAATGTAATCAGATTGTTTTCCTATAGTGATACACACTATCACTAAGTTTGAAGTTTAAATCTCCAGTGGTTCTTGAGATATCATGATAACAATCTCAATGTATGGAATTTCATAAGTTGACCTCTGTGACCCTTGACCTTTGACATACGTGGTCCAAAATCTAATCAGATCGTCTTCCTATGGTGATACATACTATCCTTAAGTTTGAAGTTTAAATCTCAAATGGTTCTTGAGATATCGCGCTAACAAACTCAATACAAGGAATTTCATAAGTTGACCTCTGTGACCTGTGACCTTTGACCTACGTACTCCAAAATCTAATCAGATCGTCTTCCTATGGTGATAAATACTATTCCCGAGTCTTAAGTTTAAATCTTAAATGGTTCTTGAGATATTGTGATAACGGTCAAACGGGACGGACGTACGGACGGACGGACGGACGGACGTACGGACGTACGGACGGACAACCCGAAAACATGATGCCTCCGGCACCACCTTCGGTGGCGGAGGCATAACAAAAGTGGCAATACAGTACGGTGTGCTCTTGACTTACAGGGGTGGGCCTGGCCTGACATATCCGAATGCTGCTGAAATTACTTCCGTAGTGCAGTGGCAAGCGACTTGAGTGCCGTTTTGCCAATATGCTAGGCGTGGCAGCCGTGGGGTGTATGGTACTGCAAACGCTCACAAAATGACCCCTGGGTGACCGTATACTTACGGTAGAGTTACAAGGTTTATATGTATCATATAGAAGACGATACTTCAATTTGATGGAAGTGCTTATAAATGGATATAAAATAAATCAAAATCTCTATAATCTTAAAGGGATTGGGTAACTTTGTCTCAGATTCTGAAACGAAATCCTGTATTTAGCTCATGCTGCATTGATAATCATAAGCTTTAGGTCAGTCAGTAACACCATGACTTTTACAAGCCGATCGCCTGTCTGATTATCAAGATATTTATGAGTGGAAATCGAAATTTAATTTGGTGTTTTCCTAACGGTTTTCCTAACACTACAGTCCATTGGGGAAAATGAGTCGGTATGGTAAAACCGATCACATAAAGATATTTACTTTTTAGAGGCACTTCGTGATCATTTGATGCGCAATTTTGTTAACACAATGTATCTCAGATTTAACATTGTTAAACGATGCCTTTAATAAGCTAGTTCGTAATTAGCCACTGGAGTCGTATGACGTCAACGTGTCATAGCTAGGTCACATGAGCATAATATCTCCAAACGCCCACAAGCTTGTGTGTATATCGTACTATACTATGGGATGTTGGGAAGAAGGAAACAAATCGTGTGATGCAATAAACTTATGAAGTGCTACTGCGCGGATCGGATTGGAGCGAATGATGGTTTCCTATTTCACGAAAGTGTAGTTTCTGTGTACAACCTTGGCAGCTTGTGGACGAGTGGATAAGTCACCGGACTGTGGATCACAAGGTCCGCGGTTCAAGTCCCACCGCGGCACTAGTGTCCTTTGGCAAGACATTGATCTACATTTGCCACTCTCCACCCAGGTGTTAAATGAGTACCCGGTAGGATGCGAAAGCTAATGTGCTTAGATTAGCATTGTGCTTGTAAAAATGACGCCTGGCTGGAATGCTCCCCAGGGAGTGGAGAATATGCATACATTGTGTGCGGGTAAGCCTGAATACGATGACCGGGGTAATAATATATATATCTGTAAAGCGCTTTGAGAGGGCTTCGGTCCTGAAAAGCGCTATATAAGAACTAGCTATTATTATTATTATTATGATGAAAATCAAAATTCCTTGTCAATACGGAGAAATTAGCTGAAAATACGACTCAATGACTGCGACATTGGGATTGTTTAATGCCACTACTTTATTTGTCTATAACATAATCTATGATGGCCGACCATTGCCACGTCCTATATATGTATCATGCAGGTGCGCGCGCTCTTAAAATTACCTCATGGGGAATCCCCTCAAATTTAATGGCATTCCGGGTATGCGAATATGCAGTTGTAGGCTAGCGTAGGAATGAATTGAATAGCTGAATGAGAACAAAGACATGTTTGTTGTTGTTGTGACAGTGCAATTGTAAATACAATGCATGACATGAATACATATATATTTGTAATAGCACTTCCTCAGGCAAGGTGCCTAGTATAGCGCCATCTATTGCTATTCACTTGATATCAAACACTCAGAAGGCTACATGAACATGGTTGTGCTGAGGTTCAAGAATCCCCTTTTTGCCAGCGCATCAAGGAGATTGAAGTCATAATATTGTCATTAAGTCAGGCAAAGAGGTTAGTTTTCATGTTCTATATTTAATGTATTTCTATGAATTGTCGAAACATAAAGTGTAAATTAGTGTGTGTGTTTTAAACTTCATACTGAGAGATGTTGATGTTAGTATGTAATGTAATACATGCAAGCCTATGCTGTTATGATATATTATGTACATTTGATTTTATATTAAGAACAAGGATAACAGTAAAGATACTGCTAATAATTTGAAGATATATTATGAGAGTGCTAAAGCACTAAGTAGAGATTTGGAATTTAGTATTGTCTGGTTCATTGTTTAAACAAGCTATAGTGAAGTCTAGTTAAGACACTTGTATTGTGAGTTTGTCTTTTTGTAAAGCCATAATGCAGATGGACTAGAATAGTGACTGGGATTATGTTAACAGGTTATGAAGATGAGTTTCTCAAAGAGACTGTGTTATTGCTATATTGACGATGCTATGAGGTACTTATGATTCTTTATCTGTGATTTATCCACAGTTTTCACGGAATGAAACGGAATGAAACGGAATGAAACGGAATGAAACAAAATGAAATGGTTACTCAAATCATTAAAGCGTTGGTCACAACCCACCGTGCGTGTTTTTAGTCCGTACGGTTTCTGGGGAGGCTACGGCCGTCACGTTTTTCTGAAAACATAGGGAGGGAGTGGCAAAGGCAGGGAGGGAGTACCGGCAACGCACGTCACACGTACTGGGGGTGAATCGGTAGCCTGAACCGCAGCCCGAACGCAGCGAGAGTTCCTCGTGCACTTCAAGTGCTACAGTGTGTCTGTGTGCTCCCGAATCCATTCAGAGGCGGTCTCACCACGTACGGATACACAAAGTTTGTCCACATTTTTGCACGTAGACAGCACGCACTTGCAAGTACGACGGGTTGTGACCACCGCATTAAAGCTACAGATTCCCGTAGAAGCCTTTGTTTAGACTTGTTTATTTGATATCGACCTCGCTGCAGCCACAGTTGTAATCGAGTATCTGCTATTGTGGTGATTGGTCACAATCTTAATCAATTTCGTCAAATCTGACTGCCAGTTTTTTATCTGCAATTTTTCCAATAGTTATTATATTCTTCATTATGTTGTAAATTGGAATTTTATATGTTGTAAACAAATAGGAATTATGTGGTGCAAAGGTGTCCTGCTTCTCCAGCCAATAGGGACTTTTAGATTTGCACGTTGACATAGTAGACTGCTACTTGTGACATCCTTTTATACCGCCAGTGCCTTAAAAGGACGTCACACGTAGCAGTCCACTATGTCAACATGCAAATCTAAAAGTCCCTAATGACAAATTGTTTCCCTCCTTTCTGGGGGTATCTCTATTACTCATTTGGAGTACCCCCTATAGGGATTCCCATTGAATTGTTTCCCTCCTTTCTGTGGGTATTTCTATTACTCATTTGGAGTACCCCGTATAGCGATTCTCATTGATCTCTCTGGCTTTGCATGAGTGCATTTCTTTTGTGTACGTGCTGGCATCAGCGAATGCTTTTTATGTACTAAGTTCACCCTGATTTAACTTTTTTTGTTAAATTTTTGTTATCACTGTTACACATGCTGTTTATAATAAAAAATCAATGCCGTCCATTTTTTCTTCAATTATCTCAAACCCTTTCAATTATAAGGTACGATATTGAAGTAGGCCTAAACCAATTTGTTGCAAAGCAAGTTGACTTGACACATGAAAATTAATAGCTTAGACTTGTTCTCAGTACTCTCTCTCGCAGAGATCAATGGAGACAAGGGTTAAATAAGACTAGTATATAGTAGAAACCTAAACATTAGCTCATTGCATTTACACTTTAACCAAAAATCATCAATTTTTCTCACATTCCGGTATTTCGACACAAAAAAAATAATCAAAAAAAAGAAATCCTACTCTGGAGAATGTTTTTTTTAAACGCCTGCTGGATGTTAACTGATATTTTGCAGTGTTAAAGGCACACTTCGGTAAGCTAAACAAGATAACGCCTTCTACTCATGTGACCTCCTCACCTCAGTGCTTCTAATGATACACATGCTCTACTCAGGGCACTGACGAAGCGAACATCGGTTACCGAAATTTCTTCCTTGTAATTCCTTGTCATTAGACATTTTTAGAACCCTAATCTGACCTTTTTTTCATGGTGCATATCATCATAATTAAATATAATTTGTTCTGAAGTTTCATGTCAATACACCCTTTCTCCACAGAATTAGGGGATTGTAAGTTTGAGGGTGTTTCTCACACTTCACATTCAAGACCTAGATTTCATGCATACAAATTGTATAAATATGTGCGAATTCGAGGACGCTTCAACGGTTTTTGTATGTTTTTTTCTTTCCTGTATACTTATATAATTTGTTGGTGTCAGAGTTATTTACATCAGCGTATTTTTATTTTCATTTTCATTGTCATCATCAACATCATCCCCAACACCAGTTTTTGGTTTTAATTTTTGGTCATCACCACATGCCCCCTCCCCCCGGCTTACCTTTCCCCCGAGCTATCACGTTTCTTTCCAGTAGTGTAAATCATAGACCAAAAAAATCACTTATGGGATGCATCTCCCAGTCTCAATAAAATCATGTAGAACCTTTAATTCAATACGAAGAAAGCATTTCTTTCAGAGTACATTGCCCAGTGCTGAATTAATATTCATTATTATTTTCAATTTCCTATAAAATATCCATCACTATATTTTATAACTCCTGTATACTTATATAATTTGTTGGTGTCAGAGTTATTTACATCAGCGTATTTTTATTTTCATTTTCATTGTCATCATCAACATCATCCCCAACACCAGTTTTTGGTTTTAATTTTTGGTCATCACCACATGCCCCCTCCCCCCGGCTTACCTTTCCCCCGAGCTATCACGCTATCAAGCAATAGCTTAATGTAATTAATATCCCATCTTTTTCTGCAACTTTCTAAATGAATAATACTTGGTATTGTTTTATCAGTTAAATTATGTTTTTGTTAAAAATTATTTTGTATACAGTGCAGTGCGGCCCAGAAAAACGAAACCGAGAATTATCATAATTTAATCACGATTACAATTAACAAATGACACATATTTGTAAAGTTTAGATCCTCCTCTTTCATTTGATGCATTTCATATGATGCATATTTCACGCATGAGTGATGAAAATAAATTTGAAGAAACGGTACCAAAAAGTCATTTGGCGGACGGTATCTGAATGTCAAAGAGAAAATCACATTTCTAGAAAGTCCATTTTTTCCCTTTCATATGACACCTCAATCAGTAAAGATGAGCTAGGAATAACAAAGATCTGTTTATTTAAATGCTTGCATTTCCATAAATTTGTATTAAACAAATTCCCTTTCACTGGCTTGCTGGCTGCCTGCCGAAGCAACAAACAGAATTGACAAAAGACTTAACTCCGTTTCGTTGATGATCAGCCAAAGACAAAAAAAGGTTTTGAATCAGCGGCTTTTTTCACCAAGACTACATCTGGTTCCACTCACACCAGAAAAGCAATACAAGGCATAGACCAAAAGCTTCAGTCTCTCTATATCGTCGGTTGTTCCACTGAGACTACGTCTGGCTCCACTAGACCTTCGATTATAGAGACTGAAGTTCGTCCTATGGGGACTGTACGGAACAATTGGTTCGGTTCGGCTGGACCGAGATGAATGAGATATGCAACAAGATTTTCACTCTTTACATCCTCATAAATGCTGCAATATTGCAATAATTAGAGTCTAGATCTATATTAAAAATTAAAAATAACATATTGGTCTATATAGCTTATTTGACTTACGATCTATAGCTTGCTCATTTAGATCCTAAATTAATGATTAATCCGAGAAAGTCTCGTAGTCAAATAACTCCGTTGTCAGCCATCTTGGTTTTAGTTGATGAATATTCATTTTTTCTTTTCGAACGTCCAATAGCTACCGTACATACGTACGAGTCAGCCCGGCTTGACCAACGAACTCCCACGAAACGAGTGCTCTGATTGGACATTGGCTATGTTTTGGTAGGTTGACCCAGAAATATATCGGCCGCTGGGTCATGTCATTACTAGTTAGAGTGCACGAACGTACTGTTTCATTGTTCTGAGACGAAAATGGGATAACTCATATAGAGTAAGTCCGTAAATTTCTCATTTTAAAATAGTAAATAAAAATGTAATTACTCCAGATAGGAATATACAAATACATAGTATTTGTCTATCTGCTTTATAGATCAGAAACTTAGATCTAAATAAAGAAAATTGGGGGAGAAAATGTCGTGAGCCAACATTACAAAAAGATGTCCAGAATTGGCTAGATTACCCCCACGCCGGTACGAGATCTCTGGCGTACCGTCTGTATATGGGGAATGTCAACAAATGTCAGTTTTATTAAAGAAATGACCCATATCAGACGGTTATTTCTGTATACAAGGCAAAGCAAAGACTAAGTTATAACAAGATATGAGGAGGAATATTACTGGAGTTGCATGGAATTGGAAGCCCGGGGGGGGGGGGGGTACTCAGATTATAGTCGGACGGGGGTGTGCGGCTGAGACCTCCGAACCCATACCCACATCCAAGGGTCCTTTTGCTGAAATAGGTACCCATGTCTAAGGATTTTTTGTGAAAAATGGACCCATGTCTAAGGATTTCAAACGTCAAATATTACATTTTTTAAGCTGTAATAATACACTCCAGCAAAGCATATGGAGAGTCAACGCTAATGCATATTGACCTTTAGCACTGCACTACGCGTTAATAGGCAGCATTTAAATACATGAATAGTCAATACACTCATAACACAGAGATGCACACAATCATGCCGATGCGGCTGATCGGCAAGTTCGACAGTGGACTCGCAATTTGATTTTTTAAATTATTCTTTCTAACATCGGAAAGTTGAAAAAATGTATTTTACTGCTATTTAGATCTCATCGATTGTCACTAAAGTATAGATTTTTAGTGAAATTGGTTGAGTTTTATACAGTGGTGTTTGAAATGTTGAGAATCAATAGCACAGCTTTTCATACACAGCCAGGATAGTAATGCACCTATGTGTGTAATAATACAATGGCCAACAATTTTGCAGTTTCTCGATAAAATTCTTTATTAGTAAACTGTACCATACAACATGTAGTTTACAAGTAGTTTACACACATAAAGATGAAAACACCATGCAACATAATTATACTGTGCTAGCACCTCTAGCATCTGTTCTAATTGAAGGACTTTTCCTGTTTTAATTAACGTACCCGTACACGAGCTCACAAGCATTGGCTATATAGCTCCCTGCTTGAGCCCCGCTGCTGCCCGGCTGCTGGACAGAGAGTACGCAGAGTATAGCTGATGATCATATCATTTTCAGCGTGCAAAGCGCTACAAGTTTCCGGGGGTACGACCCCTATACGGGCGGATACCATACCTATAGCGCGCATTATGCCATATGAGTACCCGGTATAGAGCCCATGGGGTCCTGATATATGTGGTACCCCGGGATCTAGTTGAGTTTACGAGCTACTGACTTAGAGGTCAGTGCGTACACCTCGTACACTGGAAATGCAATCAACCGAAGGATTCATTTATTTAGAGATGGGAGAGATTTAGGCATTTGCAATTAATGTAGGAGAAAATCCCAAAATCCCGGAGAAAATGAGGGAGAAAAGAGGGGAAAGGAATAAATGAAAAAAGGGACCCATGTCTAAGGATTTTTTTAATGAAAAGGGGACCCATGTCTAAGGATCTTTCCTGAAAAAGTCACCCTTCCGAGCGGCACATCCCCGTATACCCAATATACGTGAGTACCCCCCCCCCCCCCGGGATTGGAAGCCCATATACACTCAAGTCAAGAGCCTTCTTGCAGATTTTCTGGTAATTAAAGATAACATTAAAGACATGTACAGTTTTAAGAAAGATATCCCCATACTTACCAGGTGGTAATTTTTTGTGGATACAGCTACATCGATTTTGGAAACCACTCGTTCGTCCGCATGCACAAGTGTGTGTAGCGTTTATGGGGTGGTGGGAAGCCGGGAACACTATGCGTGTGATGCAATGCAGCGCTCCTGTGCTGATCGGATCAGATCTAGAGCGAATGCGGAATGGTGGTTTCCTATTTCACGAAAGTGTCATTTCTGTCTACAGCCTGGGCATGCATGTAGCTTGGATGATGAAAATCAAGGTTCTACGTCAATAGTGATAAATTAGCTGAAAATACGACGCAATGGCTGCGACATTGGGATCGTTGCGCACGTAATGCCACTACTTCACTTGTCTCGCGCGAGCGCGCGCGCTCTTATAATTACCTCATGGGGAATCCCCATTTTATGGCCTATGCCAATATGCGGTTGTAGTGTAGAAATGAGTTGAATAGCTGAATGAGAACAAAGACAGGATTGTTGCAAACAACTACTAGTACCTGCGTGTTGTGGTCATTGGTCACAATCTTAATCATTTTCTTCACACCTGACTGCCGGTTTTTATGTGCATTTTCCCCTAGTTTTCCTATCTTCATTATGTAATTGTTGTAGATTGGGAATTGTATACATTGTAAATTAAATGTGCAAATATGCCCCTCCCCTGCTTCTCGAGTCAATGACAAATTGTTTCCCTCCTTTCAGGGGGTATCTCTATTACTCATCTGGAGTACCCCCTATAGAAACAAAATGGTGGATCTAGGGGGGGGGGGGGCTGCCCCTGGCCCAAAACAGACGGGCCGGCCCCTCCCCCTTTTTTTCTTCCCAATTCGTGAGAGAATATTTAGCGCCGAATCAGCCAGCCGGCAAATAAGCGTGGGGGGTGGGGGGGGGGGGGGGGGTAGGTGGATGTTGAGTAAACATACCTCCCCCTCCAACTTATTCGCTTGCTAGCTGATTAGGCGCTCAAGAAATAAACAAATTAGTGCTCACTACCCCTCCTCCCATCCCATGAGAAAACACCTCCTTACCCCCCCCCCCCCCCCCCCACGTTTATTTGCCGGCTGGCTGATTCGGCGCTAAATATTCTCTCACGAATAGGGACGAAAACAAATTAGTGCTCCTTAATTACCCCCTCCCCCCTGTTGAGAAAGAAAAAAAAACTCCTCTTACCCCCCCCCCCCCCGCGCTTATTCGCCGCTAAATATTTTCTCCCGAATTTGGCCCCCTATTTGGCCCCTCCCTTGCCCCCGGCTGGGAATACCGTTGAATCGTTTCCATCCTTTTGTTGATGTTGTTGTTATTGTTATTGGTGTTGTTGTTGGGTTTTAAGGCTGTCCAATCTGAAAAGATTATTTCCGCCTGGCAAAACTGTTTTTCGAGTTATTCAGTAATGATGATTAGATGGCGCTGTTTCCTTTTTTCTGGTTCAAATATTGATTCAGTGAGTTTCACAGCTTCCGTTCAATCGATGGTGTGAACAATAATTTAGATGTCGACCATGAACAGGGTGCAGGTATTAAATAATACAGGTTAACTGTCCAGTGCTAAACTATATTTTTCCTTTCCTACATCTCCGAGAGAGAGAGAAGGTGAACATAAAATAATATAAATACAAAATAAAACTTTGGTTGTTAGGCCTATATATATAATTAACAAAAACAAAAACGAAAAAATTAAATACAATTTGCTCTTTACATCATCATGGCAAAGTTACGATAAAAGCCATCGGAGCGTACAGAGGATCTTTTTCCCCCAATAAGTTATGTAAACTCCTTTCTTTTTTATTCAGCCATGCCATGTTCAATTTCCTAAAAACCCAAAGTCTGATGTCAGACAAGGAATCAAAATATACAAATTGTCATCGATCAACAAAGGGGATATCCAATCCCCTCACAATTCAGTTTATCATGGGGGTCGGACTCCTTAACCCCCATGGATATATCACTGTCATCCAAAGGAAACTACGTCTCTTAATGAATTGGTAAAGATTGGTAAAGCGGCCCTGTTGCATACAACTTAAGTGTTATAAAAAACAAAATGCTAAATATCTATGACAAATTTGCTCTCAGCCAATCAAATGCCACGATTTCAGTAGCTTAATAACAGTTATTACATGTTTAACATGAGGGGGGAGGGGGTTGGTCTCATGCCTAATTTCACAAACCAATAAAAGCGCGGCTATACTGTCAAAGTGAACACATTCCCTTCCCGAGATAAAATAACACACCCCTAAAGAAAAACGTTCACTCCTTTATCTATTGCTTTGCGTACAATTTCTTTGGATCCGGGTATCGGCTGATTCGGCTCCGTTTAAAGTCAACAGAGCTGATTGGAACGCAAATACTTGCTTTAATTACAAGACATGCTTTTTTAATAGACTCCTCAACTCTGTTTTTTTTTACCACTGTGCCAATCTTAGATGATTTATTTGACAAATTGTATAATTTTGTCGTATCTTTTGTCTAATATTATGTTATCGAATTTGTATGTATTGCATATTCATTTGAACTTGTTATATTATGTGGAAAATGAAAGAAACCTTGAAGCCTTAAAACTCAATCAACTGAAGTCACTATCTATGTGTACATTGCCCATTATGTACGAAGATTAGGTTAGTATTCGAAGGGTATCTAGGCACAGGAATGGTTACCATGCTCTCTCTCTCTCTCTCTCACTCCCCCCCCCCCTCTCTCTCTCTCTCTCCCCCTTTAATATATTCTCTTTTCTTTTCACTGAGCATCAAGGTGCCTTTATTTACATTTTACATAATTCTATTTAAGTAGTCTTTAAACGGCGTCTCACCAATCAAGAAAGTAAAGAAAAACCACATTTTCAATCGTCCAACTTCTTATAACAAACGTCAAACTGCAGTGGGGCTGTTAAAATGTCTTTGGGCAAACTTATCAGAAACGGTTTTTCAATTCATGTGACAGCGACCCTGTTTAAATTGGGGGAGTTTGAAGAGTTTCAAGCTCATGTCAAGCGTGGCAACATGATGAACAAATATCAACTACATGACAAAGGTGCATCCAGGATGGGAAAGAGCCTAAAGAGGAGACTATCAACTAGTTATATGACAAAATACTTTGTAAAATTGTCCTTCAAATCTACCCCTGATCACATTTTTAAAACAACTTCCAACAGCCGAGTTTAGAACACCCGCAATCAACAATTTAGTTGATGAGTATTTCTAATAATTTACGATTACCACCAACGTATTTTTAAAAACCTCAGGAGGTGGACAAAAACACGATCGCATGCCAACTACTTTCGGAAATCAACCTAAGGCACTTTCAATATATTACCTTATGCGTCCCCTATTGTGATGTCATAATTAGCATCCTCATCATCACTATTATCATGATAATTATCATTATCATAACCATCATCAACATTATCATCATCATCACATCGTCATCATCGTCGTCACCATCACCATCACCATTATTGGCATCATCATAATTATCATCATCAAGTATTATATTCCAAAGTAGCATCATCATCATCATCACCACCATCATCATCACCATCATCATCATCATCATAATCTTTCTCATACTCTCTCTTTTCAAATATTACAATCCTCTTCCTCCACCCTTTTTTCATAGCCCCCCATCCCCCCTCTATCTCGATCGCTAATTGCTTGCCGTTTCTGTATAAATCAAACACACTGTATTAAAAAAGACAAGCGTTATAAATATGCGTATGAAACTGTATAGTATCTCCAAGCACAACTTTTAATTTTAGACAATTCATTATCGCAGCAGGAGAATGTATCACAAATAGTGTTCACGAGAAAAGGCTGGGGGGGGGGGGGGAGAGAATTTGTCATTTCACTCATATCTGATTTGATTCGATGTCAAATTTGTATCGGTCAGGTAATGCCTTTCTTGCTCTCAGTGCAAAATATTCTAACACAAACCTTTCTTGATTAGCCACGTGTGATGGGCATGACATAGTTAATTGCCATCCTAAATCTCCTTCAGATATATCATGATGCGGCAACACCGTGGCGTTGTTTATGCTGATGTCGAGTGTAATATGCTTCACATTTCTGTTTCTTATAACACAGAGCTCAGTGAAGACGTGCAGGATCTGGTTTGTATGCAGTTGCCATTTATTTACACATTAAAAAGGGACGGTCTTCGGCGTCATATCTGTGGCATAATTTATTTGTCGTGCAACACCTTCTTCAGGCAAAGATGAAGATGAGAAAACAAATGAAAAGTTCAATTCTAAAAATGTATATGTTTTATTCCCCCCATCATTTTATTTGTATTTTTGCATAGATCTACTCGGTTCCATTCACTAGATCAAAACTTCAAAAAAGTTGCATGTTAATTTCAGAAAGTAAAATAAGCCAAGCCAACCAATAAAGCTATGGCTTTCAAATATCTATTTCAGATTGTTTTCCAAGCATGTTACCTTGAAGTATTCATGGCCTACCTTTGGAACTGACCAATCAGAAAGCAGGATGAGTAATGACACATCTGACCTTAGATTTTCACTGAATTCAAGCTGCTTTGCTGCAATGAGAACTTTACGAATGGTAAATCAAAAACAAACAAAAACATAGGGCATCATTTCACAAACCCATCTTCCATACAAGTTCAGCAACATCCCATCAAAATATGAAAGTGTTTAAATGAGAGGCTGACGAATTTGTACTTAAGATGGTTTTGTGAAACGATGCCTAGATTCCTAACAAGTTTTGAATTTATAATCATTATTTTCATGCAACAGAATTCTTGACAGAGCAATAGATAAATAGATTTAAGTATATTCTGGTAATGTAGTAGAAGTAGGAACCTTTGTTATCAATCAAATATTGGATATTGGAAATCATTGTGAATATCTGTTTAACATTATGTAAATTGATGTACATGTATGTAATAGCTCTTTTGGTGAAAATACATAGATGGGCACCATGTATCAAGTAGTTCTTTGTACATCTGTTGTAAAGTGTGAATAAAAAGCCTATTTGAAAACAAAAGTAACAAACCCAACATCCTTTGTGTGGTAATTTTGTACTTGAAGCCATTACACTCAACTCATCCAGTAGTATCTTTTGACATGCAGATTACACTTATATGCAGGGTTCCAACGGTCATGGAGAAACTCATAAAAAATTCATAAAAAATAACTTTTTTTGGAAAGTCATGGAAAATGAAAAAAAATATCCCAAAGTCGTGGAATGTCATGGAAATTGATCGTGGGTGTGGGCCTTCCGGTTAGAACTTACAAAGTTGTATGCCGCTTGGATGCTGCAATGAACCCACATCGAAATGTTACTTATCTGGATATCAAAAAAGGCAAGATGGGTCATAGAAAGTTATTGGAATTTGTTTTTCACTTTTCTTAAAAAAATACCCGCTCTTTTCCATGCCATATCTTCCACTTCACTATACCACTGCATGTACCCCTCCCCCAAACCTCTATCATACATTCTAAATCTCTCCTTTCTCTCGTTTGCTTGCTCTATTTCTCACTTCTCTTCCCCCTAACAACCCCCCCCCCCCCTCATACACTCCAAGATTTTGAACTCCTTTCCATCTATCTCTACATCCCTAATTATGATCTATATCTCTCCTTTATATTTCTTGCTCACTGTATACCTCTCCCTCCCTCTTCCCCCCACTCCCATGCACCCTCATCTCTCTCTCCCTCCGTTTCTTCTCCCTTCCTCCCTCACATTCTTTCCTCCCTCCATCGCCAATCACATGCACCCTCATCTCTCTCCCTTCCCTCCCTGCCTCCCTTCCCTGCCTCCCTCTCTGGATTAAAACCTTACGAATAATTCACAAATTCAGACTTGGAATAAGAAATACAACAAATAATTTAATCTTTGACATATACTCTGTACACATAAACATGGTATGCACAAAATGTTTGTTATGAACATATTCCAGATGTAATGAAATTTATATTTCAGTTAATTTGGTATTCTTTGCATATCGTATAAATACAAAGCTGTAAACTTACAAGCTATAAGATCATCTATTTCAAACTACAGTGATCATATTTCTTCTTGCTACATCTTTCTCATAAAAATCATGCCTGTACCTTCAAAGAATATTGATTTATACACTGATAGAAAGTATGTTGTACAGTAAACACACACTGGTATGTCAGTTTGTATTGAAAAAATGGTGATTGTGACATTTTCAACTGTCACAGAGTTCAGGATTTCAATGCATATCCTCCTCCTATACAAGAAGCTCTTGGCATCAAGGTTAATATCAAATCACATGACCACTTTGTTCATACATGCAGGCCTTCAGCATTAGGCACACAAAACTTGATACACATCTACTCATAGGCCTGATAGTTAAATGGAAGAACAAAAATACAACAATGCTATTAACTACTGGAATAATCCTTGAATTGTGGTATGTATATACATGTAGTTGATCCAGATATACATTATCACAACTTCACTCATTCCTGCTAACTTTTCACTTCAGGAAGATAGACAAATTCTCTTTCTGTTTATAGTATATACAAAGCATAAGGCACACAAAACTTTGGTAAACATCTACTGATAGTTCAAATGGAAGAAGATGGAGAAGAAAAAAAAAATATTGTCAAGTACTGGAATAATTCCTTAATTGTAGAGTTGGGCTAGATATACATTATCACAATTCACTCATTCCTGCCATATTTTCACTTCAGGAAGATACACAAATTTTGTCTCTGTTTATAGTATATACAAAATCATAAGGCACACAAAACTTGGTACTCATCTGAAGTAGTTAAAAAATGGAAGACAAAGAAAAAACAAGGACATTTTGCATGCAAGTACTGGAATAATCCCAGATGTACATACATGTAGAGTTGGGCCTGATATACATTATCACAATTTCACTCATTCCTGCCAACTTTTCACTTCAGGAAGATAGACAAATATGGTCTCTGTGTAATATAGTATATACATTACTAATCACTCTGAGACAAGTGACTCCTGATAGGAATGGTTGCAGTTGAGAAAATCTGAGTAAAATGAGTTTTTCCAGGTACTGGAATAATCCCAGATGTACATACATGTAGAGTTGGGCCTGATATACATTATCACAATTTCACTCATTCCTGCCAACTTTTCACTTCAGGAAGATAGACAAATATGGTCTCTGTGTAATATAGTATATACATTACTAATCACTCTGAGACGAGTGACTCCTGATAGGAATGGGTGCAGTTGAGAAAATCTGAGTAAAATGAGTTTTTCCAGGTGCATGTAAACTTTCGGGGCCCAACTGTGTATACTCAACTTGTGTGAACCTGAACAGAATGCATACAATTGAGTACAACATGGTACTCTTAATACTTAAAAAAATTACAATCAAAATACAAATCAACCTCATAGTCAATATTCATTCTGGGGGCTCTTACATAAAAAGTGGAAATTTCATTTTTGAGTTGTGTTTGACATTGCAACTTTTAAAGGCAAGAGGGTCCTCGAAATGGAATCCCACTTCCAAACTGGCTCAGATTAACCTTGGGCCTCGTGTCATAAAACTTGTTATCAATAACAAGTGTCACATTTCTATATATATTATGACAAATTTGCTCTCAGCCAATCAAATGCAACCATTCCACTATCTTATAATAGTTATTGCAACTCGTTATTTAATAAAAACAGGGCCCTGGGACGGTATTCAATTCAATACTTATAATAAGTAAGAAATTTACTAATTAAATTACTAAGCTAAGAACTTCACTTATCTCGTATTCAAATCATATTTTAGACTTTTACATACATTAGACAAAATCTAAGTAGAATACTAACTGATAAGCATTGTGACATCACAAAATCAATCAAAAGTAATGCATAATTAATTCATCAGTCCAGTGGAACAAACGTTAACGTTGTTTGATAATATTATGTCGGCTATAACATTTTATCATGAAATGGAAAAATGTATTGCTAAAACAAATCTAACAGAAAAGAAATTCATGAAAAAGTAGTTTTATTACATCAAATAGTTTTGATTGTGTTTACCTTTAAAGTCATCATCTGTCATATGAAACAATTTGAATGCGGTATATGATTGATTTTTGCATAGGTATATATTTTTTAAAGTTTAGTTTGACCAAGTGATGTAAATATGGAATTTTGCATGATTGTAGAAGTATATGTTGCATATATTTAGATGAATGTATGCTGTTGTCTAAAAAAGGAATCCTGTGATGAGGGGAAAAAATGCTTGTCACAAAAGTTGCCATGGAGGAGGAAAATTTGATCCTATTATCCAGGCTATACCTCATGAAATATATAGGGTTAGGGTTGCACTCTATTTTGAGTTCAGGTAATAATGTTTACGGTTAGGTACAAGTAATATGATATATTTAATGTGTATGAATATAACATTGCTGTGTTGTAATATAAAGTACAATGAATTTGCTGTTTCATTACTATTGTTAAATATCATAACTTTATCTTTACAGGTATATGTAAGGCCTGAAGTTGAAGTTGACATTTGGTAAGTGTAGGAAACCAACGCGGAACAACTGTCGTACAACCGACTCGGAGATAGTTCTATATGATCCAGCAGCACATAATCAAACTGTGCAATCTGGATGGTTGTGCACTGCCGTTGTGTGGCTCTTGAAGGTATTCTGATGGCTGTGATGTCCATTATAGGTCATCCTCCCTGAATTGATGTTGAGAAAAGAAGATAAAATATAGGTTTGGGGGGTAGGATCTGGGTCCTGTAACATACGAAGTGACTAACAACCAAATCTGTTGTATCTTCAGTTTTGCTACAATTTAATGTATCTTTAATAGTAAGCATTGATCTACATTTATCTGTTATATAAAATTAATGGTAAGTTTCTATTTATTGTAATGTTACAATTAATTAAGGAGATACATGAACAATCAAGACTTGGGATATAATATTAATTATTAATATCAATGTTACAGGGCTCAGGTGCTGGGGGCCTGGGGTTGTATTTTCATGCTAGTGAAAAAACGTTTCCTGTTATAGCAAAGATAAACAAGAAAAGGTAATTTGTTAATTGCTACACAAAGCTGGCTATGTACATGTACATTTAAGAGATAATTCTGCACCAGCACCTACATTGAGTGTCTATTCCATGCACGATAATGAACATGCTTTTCACTATTTAAACATAAAAGACAACATACAGTATAGTTTTCAGAATATGGCCCCAGAATAATAAGCATATGTATTTGGGTTATTGTGGACAATACGTCAATATACATATATTGTTAGCAGAATTTTTGCAGCAGCTAGCTGCATCATAATAACTTTGGGTGGCCTTGCATTTCGTAGATACTTGAAAGAAATGAGAAGAGGAGGCAAATGTGCCTGATAGAAAGTGAGACGAAACAAGGGAAACGCTCTCGGCGGTCTCGCCTGCATTACGCAATTCAATATCATGAAAAATTGAGATTGGAACATTATTTATAAGCAGGCTGGCCCATTAACAGCCCCCCCCCCCCTCCCCCAATAAAAACCTCTGAATATAATCAGCATTTTGAAGTGAATATTGGCTAAGAATCATCAGAACAATTATTTGCTATAATTTGTAACAAGATTGATAACTTTAATAGAATATGAACAAATAATACCAATTGATTTTTTAATTTTCATATTAAGTTGTGAAGACATAATCCAAGTCTACTGACCTAAAATGACCTTTGACCTGGACTTTGTGACCTGGAATTTGTGTCATATGAGTTGTGATACTTGATAACCCTTGTGTACAAGTTTCATGGAAATTGAACACACGCTTTCAAAATTATGCTAAAAATTCAAAATCTTGATGTTGATACCACAAAGTCTAAGTTTGCAGACCTTAAATCACATTTGATCTTGAATTTGTCACCTAAAAGACTAATCACATGATTGATGATACTTGATAACCCCTATGTTCAAGTTTCATGGAATAGGAATGTATACTTACAAAATTATGATAAAAATTCAAAATCGTAAACCGTTTGTTAAAGGGAACCTCAAATTTCATGTTTTCCTTCTTTCTTGTGATTGAGATAATCTACTACCCTGAAAGCAAGATATAGAATGCAAAATGATATTCTACTTCACATGTTATGAAGTCGGATCAAGAACACAAATAAATATGAAGAAAACGAAAAAATTGTGAAATTTTATGTACAAAAGGCATGGAGAGTTGTCCACAGATGAGTCATCAAATTGAATACCGCCCTCTAGTGACTAGTCATTTAAAAAAGCTCTAACTTCCTTATTCCTTGCCCGATTTTGTTCAAATTTTCACTGATATTTTTCAAATATCTTAAACTTTACAATAAAAGTAACTTAGTATGAAGGTTTAGGTTCCCTTTAAGTTTTGATGTTGATGCCACAACATAGACTAAGTTTGTTGACCTGAAATGACCTTTGACCTTGACTTTGTGACCTAAAATTCTACTCACATGATTGGAAATACTTGATAACCCTTTGGTACAAGTTTCATTGAAGAAGAACTTATACTTTCAAAATTATACTAAAATTTCAATAACTTAACCTCAGGTTAAGTTTTTGATGTTGATGCCATCGCCGTCACCGGAAAAGCTGCGCCTATTTCTCGCTTTTTGCTACGCAGGTGAGACAAAAACTGATATTTTTGCTAATGCACGATAATATACAAATGATGCATGCAAATAAATTCCTTATAATAATGATCTATCTATCTATCTATTGTACACAATCCTCAGACTGAGTACAATAGGTGCATAAACAGCCTTAACAGTAATGAACGCATGAAAACATCCATCATTTGTTTTATACAAGAAAAAGCCTAGATCCTTGTTATTTGATGTAAAAATACTTTATTTCAAGATGATTTTTAGTAATTTTCATTTTGAAATAAACCGCAAGTGTAATATGCTTAATTTAATCCACACACAGTATATAAAGCATATTAAAGGTAATACAAAGTTTTGGGAAATTTTGAAAATTGGGTGGATACTGAATCTTTACAATTTTGATATATTTGGATGCCCCTGTGGATGTATTATAAGCACTAAAAAATTACCCCCTAAAACACTTCTGTTTTCGAGAAAAATTGAATATAAAAATTTACCGGTGCTCCCGGTAAATTTTGATAAATTTCAAATAGCGCCTATGGCCGTACAAATTCATGACCCCATACCAAAGCTTTGTAATACCTTTAAACTCTTCATGCACTGATGCACATTGTGTACTTAACTCTTTGCCCGCCACGTTCGGCTAGCGGAACATACAGCGGGCTGCCAACTTCGACTCAAGTCACATTTCATTCACAATACATACGGAACGCATTTAATTCTATTGTACGCACACACACACAATAGTAACGCGTGCTTCGCATTGTATACACATCACACTTCATTGCACCGCTTTCGCAGACATTGTTTACATTGACATTTTCCGAGAAAAATTGAGTTTTTGAAACTGCTTTTGCAAATATTCTGATGAGCTAGGATGGCCCCTATTACGAGGAGACGGGACTTCTTCACTGCTGATCAGGTACGAGAACTTGTGATGGACCCTGTTCCAACAGCCGACTCTGATTCAGAGGAGAGCGAGACTGACTCTGACGAGGAAGATGAGCCTGGTCCCACACGTTCACTTTTGCGTAGTTTTTCATTACAGTACACCAATCAAAAGTTATTGCGAGTTGAATAAGCATAGTCCATGCAGAACCCCTCCTAAGTTGGCACCCTAAAAACAATGTGGCACAGGGGTGATTGTGTACGTGGCGGGCAAAGAGTTAAAGATCGTTTAATAAATAGTACTGGGAACTATTGCATGCTTTTTAATGGAAAAACGTGTGATAGTCTCAGTGAATGAATCACATGTGACCGTGCTTGACCAATCATTTGATGAGGATCTAGGAGTAAGTTGTATAGTAATAAAATTAATTTATAATTCATTATGTTTAGTTCGATCACTCACCGTCCAAAGTCATTGAGCGACTGCAGGAATGAATCAATATCTGCTTGGGAAACTCCATTGAACCAGAAATTTCCTTTACTGATTTGAGGAAAAGAACCCTGAAAAGAAATATATGAGCATGATTGGTGATAGTGATTCATGTAGTTTTCCTCCATTCCAGTCTGGCTGACATACTGTACTGTAAATGTACACACCAGGTCAGTACCCTCTCTGGCATATAGACTTAGTGTCCTTGTTACGCTGATACCTCCTATACACCGCCCTTCCCCACCAAATACACACACATACAAAAAAGCTATGTTGATTGAACTGGTCAATATTTCAACAGAACTTTATGCTGACACCCCATGCTCCCTGATCATGCACCTGTCCAAAACATCAAGAACAAAAACAAAAACTGTGCTTAAAATAAGTACACTGTGATCTAGATCTCCATCCTTGTTTAGTGACTATTCAATCTGAAGTATACTTTCAGACCCATGATGACATTATTCAAACCTTATGAATTGATTTGAACTATTCGTATCTATTAGTCTTTAGAGTACTTCAGTGATCTGTTTATACTGAAAGTTTATTATTGCGTAACTAGTAACACAACACTCTCCCCCCCAAAAAAAAAAACTAGATGGAATTCGACTGCGCGCAGTCGAAAATGATGCCTCCGTCATAGAGCAATTTTACAAACCAAAACAGAAGAAATTTTTCGAATTCAAGTTCAATTGTAATTCATTAACAGGTTCTCAGGATATCGTGATTACAAGCAATTTCTCATATACATATATGACCCTTTGATCTTTGACCTCATGACCATAAAATCTACTCAGTTCATTGGCTCTGCAAGATGTCCTGAGTTAAATAGTAATCCATCTGTCAGTTCTAATGAGAATGCGTTCACAAGCTATTTTTGCATACATAATGAGCCCATGACCTTTGACCTTATGAACCAAGAATCTACTCAGTTCATTGGCTCTGCAAGTAACATACATGACCTAATTTTGGCAGGAATCCATCAATCGGCTCTTGAGATAACGCGATCACGAGCTGTTTTTGCATACATAATGAGCCCTGTGACCTTTGACCTTTGACCTCGTGACCCCAAAATATAATCAGCTCATCCGCTTTGTAAGATACATACATGACCAAAGTTTGGCAGAAATCCATCAACCGGTTCTTCAGATAACGCGATCACAAGAACGTGAAGTACGTACGTAGCCCGTATGTACAGACATACGGACGGACGGACGGACAACCCGACAACATAATGCCTCCGGCTACTTCGCAACTGAGGAATAAAAACTCCTTAAACTCATCTCCAATGCTGCATGTGTACCTGAATTCATCATGGCATGGATATAGAGTACAAACACACATACATACCTGTAAGGTTGACGCCTTTGCATTCAGTGTAGAATAGAACTCCTCCTTGAACTCCTGTCCATCTAGTTTCAGTTGAGTCAGGTTTGGCATGGAACACAAAGCATCTGCTAGGTAATGTGAAGAGGCTGTTGTTGGACACCTAACATCTTCAAGCCAGACAGTGTGGACCTACATGTATACAAACAGTGATTCATACAAGTACATTTAATACCAGAGTACACGTTTTCATTGAATTACTGCAAATTTAAGTGGGTGCTCTGATATACATGTATGTGTATGGCTATGCTGAGGTGACAAATGCAATGGGCTTTATAAAGTCAAATATAGGATTTGGATAAGGGCTACAAATAGGTTTGAGCTCAGGTTTAGTGATAGGAATACTTTTTGGTGCAGGGATCAAGTCCCCCCCAAAAAGCTTACTTAAAAACTTTAAGTTAGTCTTCATTAAACCAAAATATCTTTTCTGAGGCAATCCTTTAAAAGTGATGTTTTTTGCAGAACATCATATTTTTAACTCGAGCCATCTGAATTCTGTATCTTACACTGCACATGAAAACCCCTCTTTTTATAATACTGTTCCTTTGTCTGCTAAGACTATTATACATTTTTATATAAAAAAAATAACACGTTGAAAAATTATTGACTGCATGTTGTTAAAATATCATACAAGTAACTCCTAATACTCATCTCCACTGCTGCATGAGTACATGAATTCATCATGGCATGGATACAGAGTACAAACACACATACACACCTGTAAGGTTGACGCCTTTGCATTCAGTGTAGAATAGAACTCCTCCTGTAAATCCTTTCCCCATAGTGTCAGGTGAGTCAGGTTTGGCATGGAACACAAAGCATCTACTAGGTAATGTGAAGAGGCTGATGTTGGACACCTAACATCTTGAAGCCAGACAGTGTGGACCTACATGTATACAAACAGTGATTCATACAAGTACATTATCAGAGTACACGTTTTCATTGAATTACTGCAAATATAACTGGGTGCTCTGATATACATGTATGTGTATGGCTATGCTTGGGTGACAAATGCAATGGGCTTTATATAGTCAAATATAGGATTTGGATAAGGGATAGAAATAGGTTTGAGCTCAGGTTTAGTGATAGGAATACTTTTTGGTGCAGGGATCAAGTCCCCCCAAAAAAGCTTACTTAAAAACTTTAAGTTAGTCTTCATTAAACCAAAATATCTTTTCTGAGGCAATCCTTTAAAAGTGATGTTTTTTGCAGAACATCATATTTTTAACTCGAGCCATCTGAATTCTGTATCTTACACTGCACATGAAAACCCCTCTTTTTATAATACTGTTCCTTTGTCTGCTAAGACTCTTATACATTTCCATATAAAAAAATTAACACGTTGAAAAATTATTGACTGCATATTGTTAAAATATCATACTAGTAACTCCTAATACTCATCTCCACTGCTGCATGTGTACCTGAATTCATCATGGCATGGATAAAGAGTACAAACACACATACATACCTGTAAGGTTGACGCCTTTGCATTCAGTGTAGAAAAGAACTCCTCCCGGAACTCCTTTCCCCATAGTCCCAGGTCAGTCAGGTTTGGCATGGAACACAAAGCATCCACTAGGTAATGTGAAGAGGCTGATGTTGGACACCTAACATTGTTAAGCGTGACAGATTGGACCTACATGTATACAAACAGTGATTCATACAAGTACATTACCAGAGTACACGTTTTCATTGAATTACTGCAAATATAACTGGGTGCTCTGATATACATGTATGTGTATGGCTATGCTTGGGTGACAAATGCAATGGGCTTTATATAGTCAAATATAGGATTTGGATAAGGGCTGCAAATAGGTTTGAGCTCAGGTTTAGTGATAGGAATACTTTTTGGTGCAGGGATCAAGTTTAAGAATTTGGTTAGTACAGGATGGAAAGCACAGAAAAATTGTTGATGGGCATGCGTTAAAACAACAGGAGGATCGACAAACACAGCCATAGTGCATTTTCTCACTACATAGTGATACAAACAGTGATTCATTAAAGTACATTACCAGAATACATGTATTTATTGAATGACTGCAAATATAACTGGGTGCTCCAATATACATGTATGTGTATGGCTAAGCTCAGTTGACAAATGTTCTGGGCTTTATTAATTTATTTAATTTTATTATTATTGGGCTTCTAAGGCCCCCCCCCCCCCCCCCCCTATGATCTCGGCCGTGAAACGCCGGATCGTCGCGAAAATTTGCATACATGTCAAGTGAAGTGTATAGAATACTATGGTAATTTCAATTTTTGGAAAAATTCACTCATTTGCATATTTATGGTAATTTATGCAAATAAGGTCATCAAATTCACATTTTTGCCCATAAATCAGACATTATTCATATTTTAAGCATTCTTTCTCACTACATATATTTTTTAGACCATTTGGAATAATAATACAACACAAAAAATTGAAAAACCAGGGTTATTCCTTATGTTATCTATTGTTTTGATAATTTTTTATGTATTTCCTTGTTTTTTTAACTTATGTATTTTATTGTTTTTATTGTTTTATTTTATTTCCAACTATAATTCAACTATTTGGACCCAAAAATAAACACCTAAACTATAAACAAGACCAAATAACCAATGTTTTATCTCTTTATTTGAAAAATGAGATTTCCATATGTTTTGTACACAAATCACAAAAATGAGCAGTTTTCGGGCTGACATGCAAAGACAAAATGACACATGACTTCATAATGGTAGGTTTGATTTTCAAAAAAATTCTTTCAAAAGATGCGCAAGACTCGAAAGAAAAAAGTCACAAAATTTCAGTGCAAGATTTTCTTGCGTTAAAAAATTATCGCGTAAAATGTCGAGGGGTGGGGGGGCTTCTAAAGGCCCCCCCCCCCCCCCGGGCTAAATAGGGTTAACACTGGTAGATGGAGGGGGAGCAGGAATTTTGTAAACATGTGGTCAGAGACCGCATCAATGAAAGGGTCTTGTTGGGGCTAGTATTTATTTGCACAGAGTAGTTTTCCCAATATTAGTCCTTTGAATACTTTTATAAGTTAAATCAGTCAGTGAGAAGTCAGAATGTGTATTATTTATATGTTTTAAAATACTTAGTACATCCTCGTGTAAATCTTACTGGGAGGATGCAAAGTGACAGAATGACAAAAACAATACACATTTTAGTTTTTAACTTTTAAATTCCTGACCCAACTTAATTTTTTTTCTACAACTGTAATCACAGTGATTTTTCAAATTTTCAAGCGATTGACGTTCTGCGTCTTGACAAAGCGCCCCCTTAGGCTAGACTACGGCATTACAATGTGTTTTTTCACTCACCTTGGACTTGTTTCCTTTTTTAGCAAGAACTGCATAGAAGTCACTGTGCAAGGCAGCTAGTAGTAGTGTAACATTCTTTAGAGAGGGCACAGAGCATATAATCTCCGCCATATCATGTGATATAATTGGTCCAAATTGTCCATTTACCCCATGATCGATCTAAATCAAAAGCAAAAACAAAAACAAAACAAACGAAAAATTAAAATATGAGAAAGTCAGAGTCCATTGATAAAGTTTAAGACCTCCTCAGATTTTGTTGATGCTTCTGTCACTCGGCCTGCATTAAGAAAGTCTCATTGAATGATTACAGAATGGTTACTTAATACAGTGGTCGATATCATCAGAGTAGTGCTACGAAACCTATATGATCCCAAATTTATTTGCAAAGGAAGGCCTGCTATAACATTTTATCTGCAATGCAGCATGGTAAAGGCCATTTTTAAAGGGCCCTAAATTATTCCATCTATCAAAATTAAGGGTTACTCTGAAGTCTGAGCATCAAATGATCAAGAGGACTGGTTGCAGCAAAACTGAGGTGTAGGATACCATTTCAAGCAGTTTATTTTCTGACCAAAAAAATAATGCTTCCTTCTCATCTCTTTCTTTCTCTCCTAAATGTTGTTTTGTTTATAAATTATTTGAAACTTTCTTAATTTGATTTTGTATTGTGCTCAGTCTTTATGTCCATGCCACTTTTATTTACAAAAATAATCTGTCATTGATGTTATGTGTTGTTTAAAAAGGGAAAAACAATTTATTTTATTTGATTATACAGATAATCAGGTATAAGGTCATGGATGTAAGAAAGTGGAAAGTAGGCATATTAAAATTACATGTACCTGGAGTACTGGTCAAACATGATCTGAAATGGTCATGTCATGTGAATGATATTATGTCAAGCAAGCAAGCACAAAACTATACATGCTTAGAATTTTAAACGGATTCAAACTTCCAGCAAATGTTCTATTATGTGTCTACTGTTGTTAGTTTGGCCCGTGGTAGAATTGTGCCCCTGTTTGGCACTCTAGGCTAACTGCAAACCAAGGTAATCAGATTGAAAGATTAAACTAATGAGTGTGCTGCCTAGTGCTAGGACTGCACAAACTCCAGGAAGCTCCAACACCGGCGCCGATGTTGGAGCTTCCTGGAGTTAGGACTGCACTAATGTGCTTAACAACATGCTCTCAAAGAATTGGAACTACCCACTCTATAAATGAAAGGCGAGAAAAACTAGCATCAAGTCTGGGCAAAAGATTGACCAGCCCATCATCAAACTTTCACCACTGGCTTCCTCCCTTGCGATCAACTGTACATTCTTGATTATTGCAAAATGGACAAACCTATTCCAAAGTCTTTTGTAAAATGGAGCGCTACAAAAGAAGTGCTCTCCTCTACCTCATCAGGCTCTTGAATTTAAATTTGAAGTAAAGGGGAGGGGGTCCATAAATAAATCTGTTATGCAATATACTTAGGTAAAACTACCAGCAAATCCCATTATCCTTGCTTTAATGCGTTTATCTTATTTAGTGTTAATCAGATTATTATACCATATGTTCAATTTTACACGCCATTCAAGCCCTGCAAAAAAAAATGATATAATTTATTGACCACTTTGAGAGTTGTAATTATGCAACATTTTTTACTCTTTTTAATACTCATACCGTTGATTAAAATTATATTCTCTTTTGAATTTATCACAAATACTTTGAACTTTGAATTAAACCAAATATCTGTAACCAAATTATTGATATATCTGCCAGCAGCTCACAGGCAAGAGAGAGAGAGAGAGAGCGCAAAAGAGGGAGAGAGAGAGGGGGAAGGAGAGAGAAAGAGAAGGGGAGAGAGAGGGGGAAGAAGAGGACGGATAGAATGGTGGGAACGATGGACATAATTTATTGATCAAAAGTGCGATTTAATTCTCTCCATGAATTATGTTTCATAACTTATATTTGATCTGTTTCTGTTTTTTCTTAAATTATTTAATCTACAGTGTTCTATGTACCGTGAGTATCATCTGGCTTTTGGATATTCTTACCATTTTTATTAGTATTGTATTTTATGTAGTTTTAGAACATGCTTGTAAAATGTGAACAATTCAGCCATTGGCTGCTAATCATATTTTGTTTAATACCATGAATAAATGAATAAATAAATAGCTATTCCTAAGACAAAAATGTATGTCTGTAAATGCCTGTTGGGTTTGCAATTGAAGGGGAAGTTCACACTGATATTAAGTTGGTTTGAATAAAAGTAGGAAAAGAAGAGAAACAAATTATTGAAAGTTTGAGCAATATTTGATTAAAATAGGAACATTTTGAAGTTTAATTCATTTTAATATTTTTTTTGCTCAAACTGTCACTGACCTGTTTTTCTCATTTTCTGCTTCTATTCGAACCTACTTAATATCACATTGGACATCCCCTTTAAATTATAAAACTTATTAATGTATGTAAGATATCAAACTTACCACATCTTTATGTACACCTAGTCCAGTGAATACATCCTGCTATGGTGTGTGCTGTCATATATGGGTGTATTACCAGAGATGACATTCTACCCCTCGCCAAGGCTGCAGTATCTATGTCCTGACTCTCAAAGGATACATCAACCAACAAATCCATCTTCTCTCCGGCTGGAATGTCACCCTGTACCATGCATTTCATGACATGCTTGGCAATGGTTTTGTCCCGGGATACAGTGAAGTACAGGAGATACTTAAACTCTTTCTTCCTAGGCAGCACTACTTGCTCAATCAGCCTGTTGAATTCATTAGGATCTAATTCATACAGGGAAGCAAGATGGATCCCAGCCATGTACTCCTGAAAGAGTTTGTGTGGAAAGAAGATAGTAGACTGAAGAAACGGACTGCTCTTATCATATATAGATGACAATTTTTTCTCCTGAGATAACACCCCTACTCTGCAAGCTGTTTCAATGGAGTCTGAGCACTGTTCAAAATCACCTTCTTTAAAACTAAGGGTGTTTTCTTGTAGCCCGATGAAAGCAACTTTGGCAACTGGTTCCATGAGCTTCTCAATTTGAGAGCGAAAGGCTTGGAAAGATGGGCTGTCTAAATCTGTGATCTCTTTCTGAGCATAATGCACCTTCAAGAATTCAAACATTTCATCAAATACTTGAGAAAAAGTTTGCAATGACTTAAAATTTTCTTGTTTTTTGTCACCAAGTTCTCTCCACATAAGACAGAGCATAGCTATGTAGATAGGATACGGGGCTATATTCTTAGATATGATGTCATTGTCCTTGGTTAATTGGATAAGCTGATCTGCTTTGGCCACATCTTCTGGAAAGTACTTGTGAATGTAACCCTCCACACTATTCTTGCTAAAACCTTCCACATGAATGAAAGTGTACAGGTTCCTCAGACTATCATTATCTCTTATCTCTGTGACCTTCCATGGGCGACTTGTCACCAACACCGGGCAAGTGGCAAGTTCATCTGAACGAAGAATGTCTGTAAGTGCAATGTCACCTCTCTCTGAAGAACTTCCACTTGCCTCTGCACTGTTGACTCTTGGCTGCAAAGTGGCACTTGATGACTTTGGCTGCATTGACTTTTGCTGCTTATTCTTGTTCATCTTTGATTCTGATCTTGCCTTGGTTTGATCAGCAGACTTTGGCTGGTGACATTCAGACTTTGAACTAGCTTCCCCTTCCTGTACAACCTTGCCCTTAAACTCATCTAATCCATCAAATGCAATGAATACATGAGTTGGATTTGATCGGATGTACTCAGTGATCTGGCAGGCTGTTGCTGGGTTGTCCTTGGAGAGATATGACTTGGCAATCTCACCGATCGTGTATTGTTTGGCTTCATGAAAAGGGACAACAAGTACCCACACAAACTTTTGGAGAGCAGGATTGTCATTTATCCAGTCCCAGGCAATCTTAGAACAGAATGTTGTCTTTCCAGCCCCAGTCTCTCCCTGAACCATGATCCGCTTGGGGAACTCTCCATTGACTTCGAGTTTAAAGAGATCACTGTACTCAAGTTCCCGCTTGCAGTTTTTTCGATATTCCTCTTTCAGGACAAGGTTTGTGTACATGTCTTTGAATGGTACAATGGAATCAGGGTCGAGAGGGTCATCTCTGATCTTACAGAAAGTTGTCCGGTACTTGAATTTGAAATCATCTGCACATCTCTTGATCAGGTCAGGAGAAAGTGATTGGGTCGGTGATCCTGGCCTTATAACAGGTGCACCTTTAAATTTAATAATACAAGTGTGATAATTTTTTTTGAATATCAAAATGTTTTTGTAAAGGATATGCTGAACGTATGCACATGAACATAAAATCAAAATTCTGATGTGTTTATTGTTTGTCAACTTTACATTTTCATGTTTTTTAGTCCTGCTGTTAGAGGACCAACATTCAATGAGAACAGATAATAATTTATTGTCTTTGCAGCATAATTTCTGCACATCATACATGTATACTACTGTTGATTCATGACATGTCTGTTTGTTTTCTTTTCTAAGTACCTCAATAGAATTTGTCTTTTTATTTGAAGGTATAGACATGTCTATTTATGTATCCATAAAGGCCCTTTTACACTTTCACGGATCGCATCACGGATCATCCCGGATCTTAATCTGGGGTGTTCCAGCGTGCGACACCACGATTTCTTCTCGATGCCGGTGTGGATACGTTCCGAACTGGGTGTATACACGGGCAAGTATGGTGTCTCCACGGACAGACAAGGTAGCAACGCGGACCACGCCGGAAACGCATACGGAGCTAACACGGATTTCAAGGAAGAGCACGGAGGCTAGGTACTTTTACGGTCCTTACACGGAGGTGTACGTTGTCTATTGGGATATCTCCGGAATGTTGACGTTGACTTGAGCTTGTAGGCGCTCATTTGATATACAGAATTTCAAACCCGGATGAAACCGGTGTTAATACGGACCTCCCGGTGTCTACACGGACTGTCCCGGATGTATTCGGCGGCTACACGGAGGTACACGGTGCCTACAGGGAAGAGGACGGATTGTTTCATCCGTGAACTCCGGGATGAAAAATTAAGCAAGCTTAATTTTTCCCCGGATATGCCGGTACGCCAAGGATCACGCCGGATGCCTCCCCGGTGTATACACGGTAATGCCGGAGATAACACGGATGATCCCGGAGCGACGATCCGGGATGATCCGTGATGCGATCCGTGAAAGTGTAAAAGGGCCTTAAGTAACATGTCAATATCATTAATTTCCATCGTTAACAGTACAGACAATAATGATGAACCTTATAAACCTTATATATTATAGCTCAAAGAACAATACCACTCAATATAGAAAGATCTGAGAGAAATGTAGATTTCCTTTTGTTTTGTACACAAAAATCAGAAATTCTCCATTTTGGGGCTGACAAAAGGTCACAAAAGATAAAAAACATGGTACAATTTTCATAAACATGGTGTCAAAAGATGAGCATTTCTTGTACAGCTTCATGTAAATCATGTCATCATCTCCCTGACAGCACATAGTGAGTGGGTCTGTAACCATGTACCGGTATTAATGACCACAGCCCATGCAACCAGCCCACAAGACCGACATATCTGTCTAGCGAACCATGTGAAAAGTTGTTAGAAGGTGCATGAGACCAACGACCTATGGACTGACATTTATTTTAAAGGTTCACCAGACCGGCAGTATCAGTCTTGTGGGATGTTCATCTACTGAGATGTCCTGCTATAAGTACCGGTAACACTATTTGTACCAAATGAGAAAGTGTCAAATCAGTGTTTGTTGGCTGCCTGCAAGAGCAATACATTATCAATGGCAGTAAAGGCCTTCTTGCAGGCAGCCGACATAAATGATTCCTTCTTTTTCTCACCTGTCCGCTTCAGGACTAAACTGCGGGCAAGTAGTTTGCCAGAGAGGGACCCTAAGCCACTGCTTTCTAATTCCTCTGCTAGAAGAGCCCTGATGTCTGTGCCTGGGGGCTGTTTGTCTCTCCATCTCGTGAAGACTGTCATCAATGCATCACTGGTATTTTGGCTGCGTTCCTTGATTTGCCCAAGCTCTGCAATGGAGATATCCAGGTTAATGCCCACCTCTTGGTAGTGGCTAGGTTCAATTTGCTTGGACAGCTTTAATAATTCCTTTTCACTGACAATCCTGTAATTAAAAACAAGAGTTTATCAAGCATCTCTTAAGTATCTCTTAAAGCCCTTCTTAAGTGTTGGGAACCCCAAATTTGTCACTATTTGGAGGCAAAATTTCACTTAAATTGTAAAGATTTTCCCCAAAAAAAATGTGTTTGAAGACAACCTATTGATAAAAAGAATACATAATTTCGGTTTCTGTTGTACGCAAAAAACCTAGATTTGTGTTCTTTCATCAATATTTGACATCAACACATTGTTTTTAAAATCCTGCAAAAATGTGTTTAAAATGACATCCCTTTTCACATTATGAAACAATTTAAGTGAAATTTTGCCATCAAATTCTTGGGGCTCCCAACACTTTGGAGGGTCTTAAAGTATCTCTTATTGTGTTTTAACTCCTACTGCATAATTCATTAAAGTACCTTTCTTCACACTTTGTAAGTTTAGTTCAGTTCTTGATGAGCTTTTAGATGAAACAGACCAAACAACTAACTACATGTACATGCAAGAATAAACTACTCCAGCCTACAAATATGTACACTAGCTCCTACAGTTGAGCACTATTAGTACCTGCAGCTTCATGAGCATACCTACCTGATTTTATTAAGCTACATGTACTGATAAGATTTATTTAAAGGTAAATTGAAGCATACACACACAAGACTTATACTTTATTAACCAATGCCCTTGAAAATGGAATAAAAATTGCATGCATGTATGTGGTGTTATGCTTTAATAATAAGAAAAGTACTTTAATATCCCTACTGCTCATTACTGTTGCAATAAAGAACTGGAAATAAGCTTCAAATCCATATAGACTGACCTGTCTGGTCCAGGGTTGGTTTCAACATCACCAGATCTCACCAGGAGGATCATGAGCAGATAGAGAAGGCAGAATCCATCCATGGTGCTAGACGTCCTTCTCATTCGACAGAAACTCAGTCGGCTGGAAAGGTACATGAATGCTAACCCCAGCAAGACATCCTGTAATTGACAAAAAAGGGGATTCCAACTTACTATATGCATATGAGTGACACATATTTACAGTGTACATGAAATGGATTACTTTTTAAAACTTGTTTTCCTTATCTAAACATTTGCCTCTTGACTCGACTTGTGTGATATAATACTGAACTATATTTAAAGATAAAAGGGGCTGAAATGTATGGGGCCCCAAGTGTTACACATGTGATTCTATCACGAAATCAATGTTTTTGTCACCAAATCAACCCCACCATTTGATTTTGTCACAAAGCAATCTCACCAATTGATTATGTCACAAAAGCAATCACCTATTGATTTTGTCATGAAAGGTAATTGACTTTAAGACAAAATTAAATGGTGGGATTGATTTCGTGACAAAACATTGATTTCTTGACAGAATCACATGTGTTATACTTAGCGCCCCATAGAAATGTATTGTGAAGATCTAGCTTATATTAAGGAAGGGGGTGGGGGAGGGGGTAATGTACCAATCTCTGACAAAAAAAGGGTTTATGATTACTAGTAAATCTAATTAAATATCATATTGGGAATATTCTGATTGTATAGGGTGTATGTACAAAGAAATATATTATGGAAATTGACACAAGAGCATGGTGATGTCAGATACAGTTGTAAATGGTGGGAAATTTCTACAACAGTGACAAAACACACTTGCACTAGATCTGGGGAGGGGGGGAGGGATGCTCACCAGGAATTCTTTATTCTGTGAGTCAGTGTGTTTAAAACTGACCCCCAGTAATTTAAAGTCAGGATTTAAAGGAAAATCCAACCCTTATAGCTAATAACTGCTCTTACAGAAAGCAGAAATATTAAACAAGGAAACTGATGAAAGTTGAAATGAAATTGAGTCAACTCAATAATAAGAGATTATGAATGTTTGAAATATGAGAATACTAAATCTAAATCTATGAGAATCTCAAATTTGTAATTTGGTCTGTGGATTGTGTCGTAATCATGGACAACTCTTCCATTGAGGCACTGCTCATAATATATTATGGATAGCACACCATCATATAGGACCTTTTTGAAAAGCTGAAATTTTGGTAATTTTGAGTTTTTAAACAAATTACAAAGTTGTAGGGCACTAGGTCACAGTGACATTACAGATTTAGCCATATATGATATATAGCAGGGGCGACTGGGCGTCTTCCAAAGTGGGGGGGGGGGGGACAAACAAAGGGAAACCTCAAAGTGAACATATACCATTTTTAGATAGTGATATACATGTATACTCCTACATCGTCATGATTGTGATTACAGCTACCAGGGCTGACTTCAATAATTGTTCTCTCTTTATGTGGTACAAGATACTGCTTAAGCAACAAACTTTGCAGTTGGGTGTGATGGTCTGAGTATTAATTTTCGAGCGAGCAAACAAAAAAATAAAGATTTGTGAGGTCCCAGTGCGAAAAATGCAATCTTATAATGAGGACAAAATACAACTCTGATAGAGGTTTAAGCATAATCTAATGAAGAAGATTGAATACTTCTTTTATAGGTAACATAATATAACAACTACAAATGCGAGAGTGTGTAGCGAGCAAGCTATAATGACAATTAAAGATAAAGGGGCTCTAAATCGCTTTATAATTAGGGGTGCATGGTAGGGAGAAAGGAAAAGTAGGCACTTATCAGAAGATGGGGCACTTCTTGCACCTGAAAAGGCCTCAACAGAGATGAAAAAAAGAAATTGTGAGAATGGAAATGGGGAATCTATTGAAAGAAAAGGGCGCCTATCAGATTTTAATAGGGGAATTCAATAATTATTATAAAAAGGGGTATTTGGAAAAGGGGAAGGGTCTCATCAAAAAAAGGAAAAGGGGCAATTATTGCAAAGGAAAGGTGGCAGTTGTTGAATGAAAGGGGGCACTTATTGAAAGCTCAAATGATAACGTGCCTGTTTGAAGTTTGAGTGTAATTTTATGAGGGAGTATAGGGAAGAGATTAATTGAGAGCCCGCTTCTCGCACATGTGCACTCATTCTTTATAGCCACAAAATGTGTTCACTGATCCTGAAAGGTCAAATAACTTGCATAATGGACGTGAACTAGAGTTAAACTCTATCAAAAGGGAGGGAGAGGAGGGCAATTAATCTCTTCCCTACTCCATCATAAAATTACACTCAAACTTCAAACAGGTAAGTTATCGTTATTCACAGAGAGGAGCAAAATTTGTCTACAATTCACCTTCACGTATTTCCCTTATTTTAGCTTCAAAGCTCATGAAAAATTCACAGCACACACAAATTGATATTATTCTTCAAATATATTTTTTCTGTTTCAGAAGTCGGTGAAAAGAGGCTTCGCTTTTTTCCAGAGATAAGTCTGGGACAATATGAATATGCAAAAAAAAGATTTTACTAGACTTTAAACTCCAGTCTCACTCTCTGCCCAGTTTGGTGATAGTGGTACAGTTAGTAGTTTTGTGTAAAACTGCTTTCGAAACTAGGAGAAGATTCATTTTAAAAAAAGCTGGATACTACAACTATATTGGAGGTGTGCGCATGCGCTGTTCGCATTAATGGCTGTGCGTGCATACCATATATGCAAAATGCGCCATAGATCAGCTGTTTTTACGCTGTGGCTGCTGCAGTCCAGTAAAAAAAAATTCGACCTGGTGTAATGATGGCAAATTTGAAAAATAGGCCTACTGCAATATTTTCAGTTTTAAAAAATGGCGCTTCATTTCGCTCAGTTTTCACATATTAAAGCCCCTCTGCACTAGTTTGGCATGGAGGGATTAGACCTCCCTGCAAGGTCACTGGTAGGTGGTTATCTAATCAAATCAGCTCTCAATTAACATGAGCAAAAGGGCATTATGGGGGATCAAGGGGTACTGCTTAGACATTGCTGGCTGTAAAGAGGGCGCAAGTAGCTAAAAGTAGTGCAGTGGGGCTTTAAAACAGGGTAACAAGAATTTAACAACTGCAATAATTACCAGCTAATTAGAACAACTCTTATTCTTCAATTTGATATTTCAATTATTTCATCTGGTGGTTTCTAAAGCGAGATTCTACAGTTTACCGGTAGCTGAGACTCTTTCGTAGTGGTTTACCGTAAACAAGTTAGGTTTAAACATATATGTAAGGCTTCACGGACAAAAGCTTTCGCACCCTTCGTAATGTACCCTAGCCCCAGGTTTTTTCCTAGTTATTTTATTCTCCATTATGTTGTAAAACTCTGATGAAACCAAAAACGACAACAATGCCTGTAAAAAGATATGAGAAGGATAAATACAAAAGTCTGAACTCCAAGCTCGACTATACACTTAGCTCAACCACTACAGCAAAGCACAGAGTCAATGCTAATGCGTATTGACCTCTAGCACTGCATACTTGCTGAGAGGCAGGTATAACACACAATACACACACCACACTCTATTGCATACCAATGTAGGCTACACACTAAAACCGGTGTGGCTGATCGGCAAATTTGACCCTAGACTTTCAACTTGAATTTTTAAACTACCGGGTAATTTTTTTAACATCTTCTTCTTCTTCTTAGTTGATCCCTCCACTGTTTTGGAGATTCCTGGAGTCCAAATAAAGTAAATGTTTAAAATCCGACCGGTTAGGAGCTTTGGAGAGTCTTAGAACGAGAAGCTTCAATTTTGTGTAGGAAAAAGAGCGATAGTAGAAGTAGGTTATTATGAATTTCGGAAGGCAGGCATGGATGCAGGGGTAACAGAGTAGCAGGGGTAAATTGCTGTGGGTCATCATCCTTATATAGGTTTAAACAGATGAGATAATCCACGAGGCATTCCTTGAATTTGCTGATGAAATCCTGACGAAGATGGGCCAGGTATGAGCAGACTCCAACAAAGTGCTCCACTGTCTCATCATTGGTTTTACAAAGGGGGCATGTAGAGAAGATGAAGAGACGGCATTGTGTCAAGTAGGTGGATGTGAGTAATTGAGCTCTCACTATAAGTAGGGAGGCCAATGCCCGGGCGTAAGGCTTCTACGCCTACGATTTGTGCGCTCGTCGTCCAAGTCAGAAAATTACCAGAAGAAAAAAAATGGGGAAAAAAAAGAAAACAAATATCTATGGAATCAAATGTATAACAAATACACAATTACACACTCCACAACATACCTATAATCACGGATCTGTAACGGTCTTTCACCATTTGTTGACGATCTTGCAGATTTTTGACGTTTTTAGATCCAATAATTCTGTTAGCAGACGACCTTGGCGCGCACATATGAGAAACTAGAAGGGTCCTAGAGGGCGATGAGGTTAGCTCACTAAAATCCTTCTCAATGACTGAAGGTAGAGCCTAAAAATATGGAATCAATTTAATATCAAAGAACTTTTGATAGAGATTAACATATCAGTTGTGCACCAATGTCACTTTTAACAACTAGAAAATATAACGAAAAACGATTATATCTTTTTAATTGCAAATTTTTACAAACTGCACAACCGAAGGTAGATAGAGTACGATGTTTTTGTCAATCTTGCGTTGGTTTGAGCCCCATAGCTAGAGCCATCTCAAATTGGGGACGAAAACTGTGCACAAAGACATGATTGTTCGAGCCCCAACTAGAGATTATACATGAATATGTATGAGGTCCGGTCTCATCGCGCGCAAAACAAATTTGACGTAGTCTCACACATAGTATCTTTTTCTCAGCACCAGACACCAGTGTCGTGCAGTAATGTATGAGAAGTGTAAAAAAAGACATTTTAGTAAAAAAAAAAGTCTACGTGAGCAGTCTATACTCCAATTGAGAAGTGTAATGAATGCCATGGTTTGAACGTGTGTGTTTTAGTGTATGATATCATCATATGGTTAGTGAGAGAGAGAGAGAGAGAGAGAGGGAGAGAAATATCTCTGTCAGTACACGTCTATCAATGCGTGCAGTCCTATTGACTATGTTTGATTCCGTATTGTGTTTGCTGCAAAGTTCTGTGCAAGTTGGATTTATCGATCGTGGATTTATCGATCGTTGATAGTGTCAAATTGATCTTTACTCATGAGGAAATAATTGGAATACAAACTAAGGTAGGCCTATTTATTTATTTCAATCATTTTCTTAATTTACAATGAGTGGCTTTCGAGCTTTCTCTCATTATGTTTTAAGTTTTGACCCTCCATGCCATGGCATGGCTAGCATGGCTCGATTGCGGCTTGCATGCAATTACCGTACCTGGACGGCCTGTAGTACTGTGTCGGTGTGTGCGACTAATTCAAGGCTAGCCGGTGATGATGAATGTACTTTCGCGCGAAGTTTTGAACTTGTTGTCCGGGCAATGACCATGATGACACGCCCATTCCCTCGGGCCTGTCTAATTCTCAACGTAACTTTTGGGACCATGAAATTGATCGTTTCAAGGCTCTTGCGTACGGCCAAGGCGTAGAAGGAAGCGAGTGCTTAAAAGCTGGATATCTCCTATTTTATGGAACTTCTGGAGTCGGCAGATGGGTGAGTTTTCTTAGTGAAAGTAAATGCTTTCTTTTAATCTTTGTTTTATTTTAAACAAATTCGTAATTAAAAAGTTAGATTTGGGCATTGGCCTCCCTACTATAAGGGCTCTTCGGATGGGAGGAGATGGTGCATTCTTTGTAAGATGGTAAGATGAAAAAATTGTATTTTAGGGCCTACTCATATTTAGGTGTCATCAATTGTCACTAAAGTACCGATTTTGAGTGAAATCACTCAGTTGAGTTTTGTACAGTGGTGTTTGATATGTTGAGAATCAATAAAACAGCTTTTAATACACAGCAAGGATAGTAATGCAGATATGTGTCATTGTGCGAGATCAACAGCATTCTTGCAGACTCTCGGGTAAACGTAAAATAAAATACACAAACAGCAAATTACGAGTGACACTGTAGTCTGTACGACTACGAGAATGGGTCAACAATAAAGAGCAAATTGCCTTATAGAAGGTTGACAAATGTTAGTTATAAGAAAAATAACCCCATACTCACCAGCAGGTTATTTTCTATGACTATATCGTGGTTTTGGAAACCACTCGTTCATCCGATATCTGCATGCACAAGCTTGTTTACAGTTAAGCGCTACTACTGATTAGGCCTACACTACAGGCTAACGTCTGACCCGTGGAGTGGCATGGCCTGGTGGCCGATGGGAAGAATTCAAGAAAGAAATTGTACTGTAGGGATCGGATCCGAGCGAATGAATGGTGGTTTCCTATTCACGCAAGTGTCATTTCTGTCTACAGCCTTGGCAGCTTGCATGGATGATGGAAATCAAGATTCTACATGTAGATCTACGTCAATAGCGAGAAATTAGCTGAAAATAAGACTGTGACATCGGGATCGTTGCGCACGTAATGCATGCCACTAGTACTGTATTTTGTCTATAGCTATGAAGGCCACGGCCACGACCTTTGGCCACGACCTATATCGTGCGGACGCGCGCGCGTTCTTATAATGACCTCATAGGGAATCCCCTAAAATTGTATGATTGTTGTTGTTATTGGCGTTTAGATGGCGCTCTTCAATCTTGACAGCAGGAGGGGGGTGCAACTCCGCTTCTGCATCCGTCTAGCCATGGGGAGATTTTGGAGGGTCAAAAGTGCACACTGCTTCCATTTATCGTGTATTAGCCTATGAAGAC
>JAVYIG010009818.1:47500-74637 GCA_035222895.1 Strongylocentrotus droebachiensis | reverse complement strand
TATTGTAGTTCGTTCATGAATAACATGTATAATAGAATACCTCGTCATTTGTCCCAAGGAAAGAAACATCCATAACTTTGAATATGTTAGTAAATCGGTCTATTTTCTAGCTAGTAGCTGTAAAGCAGTCATCAAACTGGATAATCAGCCTCCGTATTTCTTAATCGTTTTTAAACTTGATTAAACAGTTGATTGCGTAATAAATCATACGTTCCCTCTACGAAAAATCATCTAACGGTACATTATACATTCCATAAAAACCTATATTTTTACTTTGATTTTAAAGCCTGCGGGTTTTCACTCCCAAATCTCTAAAAAAAAAATAAATCACATTGATCTAAGCCACCCTTTAACTAAATAACTCGTTGCACCCACAACAAAAAGTGAGTCACCCTTACTCAAATTGATGAGTCACTGGTTTGTCCGTACAACGAAACACTTGAAGGATCATGTGAGTCACTATGACTCGATACAAATGAGTCTCTAAGACTCACTTCAAGTGAGTCTTAGATAAATAAGACTCATTTGTATCGAGTCATAGTGACTCACATGATCCTTCAAGTGTTTCGTTGTACGGACAAACCAGTGACTCATCAATTTGAGTAAGGGTGACTCACTTTTTGTTGTGGGTGCATCATGACATAGACCCCCCTACTCCCTAGGCCTATCACACACATACCATACCATGCCAGAGTCACTGTCCACATTTGCAATGGAAAATATATCCTAAAATATCACATTTTAGCGATGTAATCGGTGGTCCCGCTACCCGAATCTGAAAAATCTACTTTGTACGCACTAAATTAAGCCTTAACTTGAGATTTATTTGTCACCCATACTATCACGAAACAATCTTGAATTAATTCGTTTTACATCAAATAACAAGGATCTAGGAGTTTCGTTGTATAAAACAATGATGCAAGATCATGCATGTTTTCATTCGACACGGCTTCGTGCGATACAGTAGACACTATGAACATGACAGACAATGAAAGCGGACAAAATATACAGTTCCTCAGTAGACAAAGGGACAGCCCTTCACTGCTATTATGTAAAAATGTGTAGAACAGGTGTCACATGCATATTCACCTGTTCTACACATTTTTACATAATAGCAGTGAAGGGATGTTCCTTTGTTTTCCTGAGGAACTGTATATTTTGTCCGCTTTCATTGTCTGTCATGTTCATAGTGAGAATCTATAGTTAAGTTACACACAGCCTCATCAACTCGAGTGCGGATATCGTAAAATGAACGCATGCATCATTTGTATAATAATCAGAAGATTCAGCCCACGAATCCAGTCATAAAAATCATCGTTTAAAACCATATGAATAATTATGCGTACCAATTTTTCACTAGCTTCAGTCAAAACTCTTTTGAATCCAAGATATAAGATGGCGACGTCGCGTCGTCAATCGGGAATTCAAATATGGCTCGAGAATGCGCATTTTGGATGACGTCACGAAAGCATGCGCGCGCATGCATACAGCCTCACTTTCAAGTTGACTCACTTTTTTCTTCTAAAATGCTCTTATGTCGATCTTGACTCATTTTTTACGACCATGTGAGTCAGTCGAAGCATTTTGCAAATGCGTCAGCTCATGATTGACACACTGGTGAAATATAAATGAGTCAATAGAGACTCATTGGTTGTTACTAATGAGTCAATTTACACCTGACTCACGAAAATTATGCTTAAATGTGTCAAATGACTCACTTTTTGTTGTGGGTGTGACATCACCATCAGCTCAGCTGCACCAGCCGCTCTCTCGGGGGGGGGGGGGGGGGGGGAGGGGGTGTTGCGTCCCTTAAAAACAAAGGGAAGCGGAGGGGGCTAGGGGGTCCGCAACATCCACTCTTAACCCACGTCCACAGGCGGAAGCCATGTTAAACCTGGATTGTTTTCATATTCAATGTGACATCCGAACTGTGCAGTCTACACTGTCCTCGGATACTCGAGAAAACCAAAGAGAGCGACTTGAAGAGTGGATCCAGGAAAAATCGAACGCAGGGAACATAGACAAGTTGGCAGACCCTTAAAAAGATGTAGAGCATCTTTATGGCGGGTTGCATCAACCAGATGACACAGATGTGTGCGATGGCGAAGAAAATGGCCCAGACGAAAGACATGACGGGAGCGATGATGAGGGTCAGAGTGGCATAAATGGCGAACTGTAAGAGAACAAGAGAGAGACTTGAAGAGACAGTGCCATGTCATTGTCAACTTACCCAAAAGTGCGTAACCTAATACTTAATTTCAATTTCATAGACAGAGGACTCGATGAGAGAACCAACAGCACAGCTATACAAGCAGTGAGTTACGGGACCACCCTGCTACAACTAACCATAGATGGTATAGTAGGGATTTTACGGGATTCCCGCCCCCCCCCCCCCCCCACTCCGGGAACGGAGGGACCGCATGCGTGTTCCCAAAATCTCCGGCTCGTAACAAAAGAAAAATCTCTACCTGTATTGACTTTACACACCGGACTTATGCTGAAAGGGGGTGGGGGGGGGGTGGGGAGGGTGCTGCTGAAAAGGCTCGTATAACAAAATAAAAAGGTGTACCCGTATTGACTTTACACACCGGACTTATGAGGAAAAGTGGGGGGGGGGGGGTGCTGGGAACACGCATATGCGTACCCTAAATAACACTGAGTTGGGGGGCGGCGGGTGGGATTGCTTCTACAGTATGGCTTTAACGTTTAATTTTAGAGTGAATCTGATGTTATAGAAGGGATAAAATCTGAGACTTTGCCATGATGAAAATTTACTCACGTGGGTGTATTCATAGATTAATCGGCTAACTGTTTTCATGAAGGCGAATCCCTGAATGGCACTCGATTCCTTAAAGGTGTCATCATGCGAGATCTATAGAAGGGAAATAAAATGGATCACAGTTATATACCAAAAAGAGAGAGAAAAAATAAAGGAAAAAACATGGGGAATGCCACACATGAGAAAATACTGCGTAAATTGTTTTCTTCTGGGCTATTTATGTATCCAATCAGCTTCGGGCAAATTTTAAAACCCAACTTGAGTAATTAACCCTGTGTATTTACAAACAAAAGAACTTAATTATCAGAATCGGTTTCATATCCCTTTTAAATGGTGTAAAATGCCATCACATTTATATACACTTAACTCATTATAATTTGAGAAATAATAGCATTGCAATTATGTTGGGGGTTATTGAACATTTTCTGTATAAACAAAAAATGTCAAGTATAATTCATTTGTAGCCTTGAACAAGCAGTGTAACTTTCGTTTTCTCATTCTAAGAGAAGACATTTCCGGTACAACTCAAACTCGTGATTTTACAGTGTTTGGAATTCTGCCAACAGGGAAACTCAATTCCGTCAATGTGTAATAGATGAAACACGCGATAATCGTTATTTCATGCCTCAGATGATATCACTATTTTGAAAAGCAACGGCAAAATAGCTCTAGCTCCAAATTAGCAAATATTGTCATAAATGAACATGTCACTCGAAAAATTCATTTTCATAAACATTTTGGAAATGCAAGTAGTGATTAAATCGAGAAGGAGGAGGAGGAGAAGAATGAAGTGGGAGAAGAAGGAGTAGAGGAATAAAAAAAAATAAAGAAGAGGAAAAGTAGGCAAAAGAAAGAGGAGATGGAGGAGGAGAAGAAGGAGGGGAGGAATGAGGAGAACAAGGTGGAGAACAAGAGGAAGAACAAGCACGAGAAGAGAACGAGGAGGAGGAGAAGAAGGAAAGGAGAAGAAGAAGCAGAATAATGAGAAAATAAAGAAAAACAAAAGAAAAAAGAAGAAGAAGGGAATATTTAAATCATATAGAAGGAAAAAATAAATATAATGAGGAAAAAAGAACAAGAAGAAGTATAAGAAGAGAAGAAGAAGAAGGAGAAGAAGAAGAAGGAGAATAAGAATAATAAAGAGAATAAGAAGACGAAGAAGAAGGAGATGGAGATGAAGAATTAGAAGCCGAATAATAAGGAGAGCAAGAAGAAAACTTGTTTACCGGAACATGAGGAGACATTTTGTAGATGTTCTCATTGAGTTCATCTTCAACCTCGATTGGAATGATTTGAGCAGCACTAGTGCTTGCTGTACAATCAGAGATGTTAGTCCGCCAATTCCCTTCCACTGAGCCATACTGATGAGGTGCGGGGTTGGGGCCTTGGTAACCGCCCCCAGGATATGATTTGTTGGGCCTGTCCATCTCCTCTGATCTTATTTCACTCTCTGCTTCTGTGATTCCTGGAAGGAGAAATAATGATAACATTAATATTAAAGGTATTACAAAGTTTTGGTATGGGGTCATGAATTTGGTTCAAATTAACATATTGGAAGCGAATGTGTTCCTACAATATTCATTAATCGTTGTCGCGGTTGAAATCGAGTCTAAAGTTATGAAATTTTAAATAATAAACTTCTTATGTTGTATAGCTCCCTCTCAAGGTCAAGATATTAATGTAGCTATGAAACAATGTTTCTTGACTAAAATTGACCGATTAGCTATTTCCTTTTGGAAATTATATATCACAACTACATATTCTGAGATTTTCATGGTCGCAGCTACCATTGTATACAATTGTATACAAATCATTGTATACAATGTATACAATACATTGTATACAATACATTGTATACAATGTATACCATTGTATACCATTGTATACAATGGTATGGCCGTAATTACGGCCATAGGCGCTAATTGAAATTTATCAAAATTTACAGGGAGCACCGGTAAATTTTTATATTCAATTTTTCTCGAAAACAGAAGTGTTTTAGGGGCTAATTTTTGTAGTGCTTATAATACATCCACATGGGCATCCAAATATATCAAAATTGTAAAGATTCACTATCCACCCAATTTTCGAAATTTCCCAAAACTTTTACCTTTAATAGTAATGATAATAATAATAATAATACAATTGCAAAATAATGACGCTAGTAATAATAATAATGATAATAATAATAATAAAAAATAATGATAATGAAACTACTGCTTCTATTACTACTACTACTACGGGTGATATTTCCCGGCCAAATTCGCGAGTTTGTCATTAAAATTAATTTGTCTTGCGTTCAAATTCGACGGTTTTAGTGCTGTCAGGTATAGCTCGGGTTTATATTCCTTTTTCTAGTTTTCAAATCTATACATTTTTCGTTAATATCTATGTATGTTTCATTCAAATTAATGAACAATGTGCTTCTTTCGCTATTTGGTCATTCGATTGGGCGCATCATGATTTTCTGACATCGCGACGGTGTACTTCTAGCATTCTAATTCATCTGTAGCATTTAAATTAGCACTTCGTGCACTTAAAATGGTCAATATACATTCTAGTTTAGTACACGTTCATGTTTTTGTTCATGTATTTCATCATATTTTCTTTTCTTGAATTGATACACTTATACTTATTGATGTATCTGATATTCATCAGCATTTAAGTTTGATTGTTAAGGGGAAAAAAACGAATTGCATCTACGGACTTGATGGTCTCAATATGTTTGTAAATTTTCATGTTTACTTAATGTCTGACTACACCCAAATGCATTGTCTTAAACATGAATAAATTGAATAACAGAATAGACCCCAATGGCAAATCATGCATTTTAATTGCATTATTTAAAAACTGTAAACGTATGTTGCATTTCTTCCCCCTAACAACCCCCCTGGATCCGCCACTGTCATAGCCTGTCATTCAATTTAGAAACTGCTCAACTAGCATTCAAATTAATCGTCCCTTGGCGAGGCGTAATTTTTATCATTTAAATTATCACCTGTCATTCGTATTCGAAATATGTTTATTCAAGTTATTTAGGAATGTTAGGGCAAGAAATGCAACACACGTCTACACTTTTAAATCGTGCGACTCTATTCCCCACCCTAGTCACAATATTGTACCTTCTTCCATTATGAAATTATGATAAAATTATGAAAATTTACAAACATATTGAGACCATCAAGTCTGTAGATGCAAGGCGTTTTTTTCTTCTTAACAATCAAATAAATCTATGAGTGTACATGCAATAAACTAAAAATAACGAAATACACATAAAAAAATCAATCTTCAAACAATAAGAATGAGCTATAAAAAGTGTGTAATAATAGAGAAATGTATATTGACCATCAATTTAAGTGCAGAAAGTGCTAATTTGAATGCTACAAATCAATTAGAGTGCTAAAAGTACACCGCCGCGACGTCAGAATTCGTGTTGCGCCAAATCGAATGACCAAATAGCGAAAGAAGCGCATTGTTCATTAATTTGAATGAAACAAACATACATTCTAACAAAAACTTCAAAGATTTGAAAACTAGAAAAAGGAATATAAACCCAAGATATATATACCTGGCAGCACTAAAACCGTCGAATTTGAACGCAATACAAATAAATTTGAATGACAAACTCGCGAATTTGGCCGGAAAATCCTATAATATATTTCTGTAAAGCGCTAAAGGCACATCGTTGGATCGATGTATTGAGCACTATATAAAAAACGGAATATTAAAAAAAAAAAAAATTGAAAACTAGAAAAAAGGAATATAAACCCGAGATATACCTGACAGCACTAAAACCGTCGAATTTGAACGCAAGACAAACAAGTTTTAATGACAGACTCGCGAATTTGGCCGGGAAATCTTCTTTAGGAAAGTTTCTTTGAGATCCAACAATTTTGAGAGGGTATATTAATTCGGTGTAGTTAAGAGATACCATGTTGGTACACACCGATCGCAGCTAACACTCTTCTCTAATAATGTTTACTAACATATTCAAATTTTATACATACTTTTGAAACAAATGTTGGCTGAAGGCTTGTCCGAGGCTTGCCTAATATAGCAACATAATAATGTATGCAGACTAGATTCCAAGTACAGTAATTAATAACAAGTTAATGGGAAACCTCTTCACTAGGACCCCAGGAAAGAAACATCCATACATTTGAATATGTTAATAAACCAGTCTATTCACAAATTTCAAGTCTCAACTTACCCAACACGACGTCTCTTCCCCCGGTCGATATCGATACGATTTATTTGTGAGATAGTCTGCGAAAAATGATGTTTTAAATCAAGGTCGGTAGATATACTCAAGCCCTCGCGGTCATTAAACCTGGAATCTCAAGTCTTCGGTAATATATTAAATCAGGCCCATATCAGGGCATAATTATTGATGGTAATTATAAACAATACCATCGCGTGGCACTGGAATATATATACACTTTTGTTTCGATCACGTGGAATCACTTTCAACGCACATGACGTTTGGACTTTAAGACCGAGGGGATGTATGTCTTAATGTATTCAACGTTTGATTTCCTTCTATTTTTCATATGTTTTTGTTGTGTTTCAAATATATATCTCTCGTCATTGTTTTAAATTAAATATGACTGTAAACTGCAATGTTTATCCAGGGTTGTCTGTTCTCTCTCTCTATTTCGAGCTTTTACTCGCATGTCCTTTTTATTTCCCTGTATTTTTCCATTTCCTTGATGATTTTTGTTTGAGCAATGTTATACCTAATTTCTATATTAGTATATTACTGCATATCAGATTCCATTTTTTCTGGTCCACATTAAAAAACATAGATATTTGGCCTCCACTGGCAGAAGAAAATAACAATAAATAACATAAAGGTACATGAATGTGCACACACAAAAAACATCAATTAGATATACAAACAAATTTGAATACATTATGATAAAAAATTAAAGACTTACGCTGAAGAAGAGGAGATAGCAGAGTAAGACGATAGACCGAAACGGAATGAAGGAAGAGCAAGAGAGAACAAGAATGTAGATGAGGGGAAGAGAGTATAAAAAACTGTTTGCATATTATGCCTCCAAACATCTGCTTACCGCTTACAAGTATACCGTTTAATGTTATTGTTGAACATGTCGACAGCGAGGAGTTTTTGGAACACCCAGACGAATTCCATCATGATTTTAATTTAAACATGAGTGAAGTGAGTGAGTGGGGGTCACGCATGATATTGTGAACTATTAGAAGCATGCGTTTCTAATATAACGTACTAGTTAGGGGGAGGTCTTCTTGGATTACTCGTTGGGTAATTTTCCTTGGTTTTTCTAGCTCTTTGGTGTTCTGCTTTGAGAGATTCCCAAACATGCACACAAAGTTTAATGTAATAATGCTTTGGAGTGAGCGATTGGTAAAAGAGAACTACAATGCTGTTATCACTTCTGAACTATAGAAAGTACAATCTTTCAGGGGCGGATCTAGCTTTTTGCTAAGGGGGGGGGGGGGTTTGACCAAAATAATGACGATGCGGAGCATCGTCAACGAGCCGCGAAGCGGCGAGCCGATTTTTTTTGTTTTTTTTATTTGAACCCCGTAAATGATGTTTTCCTGGCATCTATTAACACAATGGAGACCATAAAAACCAGTGCATGATAACGTCTTTTTAAATCAAGTAACAGTTTAATACACAGTTATATCCAGAGTTATCATGTGTTTGGTTAAGTTACCAGATGAGTTGAATATCTTCTCACAATATTTGCACTTGAAAGGGTTTCTCTCTACAGCGTGCGTTCTTTTTTCTTTCTTTTTTTTCTTTTTTTTTTCCTTTTTTTTTTTTTTTTTTTTTTTTTTTTTGGCCGCCCAAGGGGGGGGGGTTTGAACCCCCTAAACCCCCCCCCGTAGATCCGCGCCTGTCTTTGGCTTGTTTTAATAGCTACAATCTCTGAGTTTCTATTCCAATTTATAGCTTCTCGTTAACCATGCAGGACTGTTCACAAGTATTTATATTCTGAAACCGGTTCAATACAATAATCATGGATAACCAAAGATTCATGTCATTGAGGTTGGGGTGAACGCCGGAAGTCAAACATAATTTCCTTAGTTTCGTTTCCATGCAAGACCAAATGATGACTATCACACCAGTTAACAAGCTGTTTAACGTGCTCAAAATAAACCATAGCATCATTCAGTAGAAATCCACTAAATGACAGTATTGTCGGTGTATGTGATTATTGCACAGTTGGATTCTGAAATCTTACATTACCTTGTATTGTGTATATTGAAAACATAATATGGGAGAAAGTACGCACCCTTGTGGTACACCTAGTCAGTGATCAATAACACCTGATGTAAAAAGTATTGTACTTCACCCATTGTTGACTATCAACAAGAAAGTAATGAATGATCATGGCAAGTTTGTGTGGAACATTTAGATTCAGAATCCTATTAATAAGTAAATATTGTACAATTGTATTGAAAACACTTGAACGTTCAATAAACAAAGATCTGACATTGGACTTTGGGTTTTCAAGATGTTTGTACAGGCTATAAAGAAATACTGCATCCTCAACATTTCTGTTATTTTGATAGGCAAATTGAGATTGATCAAAAACATTTACTTGACATTTAATTTTTGTTAGCAAGATTCTTTCTGAGCAACTGAAGACTTCCAAAGTTGTGGAATAACACCATTCTCAATAATCAAACGGAAATTAAAAGTAAAAATGTAGGCAAGTTGTTGATTGCAAAATGTCAGAACTTTATTGGAAATGCCATCTGGGCCACAGGGGCAGATCTAGCTTTTTGCCAAGGGGAGGGGTTGACCCAATGACGATGCGGATCATCGTCCACGAGCCGAAATTTTGTTGTTGTTGCTATTTAGAACCCCCATAAGTGATGTTTTCCTGGCATCTACTAATACTATGTAGGTCTGGACACAAGGCGTTTTTCTATGCACATCACATTTTCACTTGGCAGCCCAAGGGGGGGGGGGAGGGGGGGGGGGTTAAACCCCCTACCCCCCTCCCGTAGATCTTGTTCATTTATATTCAGACTAGTATCAGATACAGACATACAGTCATCCTACTTTTGTAAAACTTCTTCGATTGAATTATTCTCAACATCGAAATCATGAACATCAAATCGTGCATACAAATCACCTAAATCATTGACCGACGATTGATCGAACTCATTTACTTTATCCTTGTAATCAACCATTGTTTTTTAATTGATAAAACCACTTCAAATCAAATAAAAATGTATTGCTAGTGCTTCCAGTATAGTATGACTTGTTCTTTCTTTCTTTCTCATATGTCTTTCAACTTACCCACAGAATCCTGTGCTTCAACCAAGGTCTCCTCGTCTTTCTTTATTCTTCATTTTACTGTTATGATTATACTCTATTATATTCTGTACAAATAAACTTGATACTTGATACGTACTCGATGTTACTTTAGCAAGTCGAATGCACTACACGTACAGTAAGCATAATTAGGTAGTTGCGATACAGACGAACTGTGTAGAAGCAAATAAATATGCATGTTGAAGTTGATATCAGTAAGGATTTCCTATACAAAATATGGTATTATCGATGGTTGAACTTTGTGTGATATAATAATATGTGTTAAAAAAATACATTTACATGGTTTGTATGTTTTATATTTATATCTTTATGATTACAAATTTAAATGAAATATGAAAATGAGTTTTCCGCTTCTGCGACGTATCATTTGTCTTCCTACAGGGCCTATCTCACTGAGCGGCGAATGCTTGCGAACGTAGCGAATTTTGGGTTTCGCCAGAGTTTGTAAAATGTTGTAAAAGGTTGCAAGAAAGATCGCAAACAGTTTTCTTTGTTGTAAACAGTTTTTCTTGTCGCAAAGAAATTTTGAACATGTTCAAAATTTCTTTGCGAATTTATTTTTCCGCAAACAGTTGCAGGCGTTTGCAAAACAGTCGTAAGCGTTTGCAAAACAGTCGTAAGCCTTTGCAAACGGTTGTTAAACGGTTTTACTCTTTGTTTTCGTCAGTTCTCTGTGTTTCGCCAAAGCTAGCGACCACTTTACCCTATGGTTCCTTTATAAAATCGACCCATTGAGTACCAGTAGTTAGCAAAAGGTCTCAAACGTTCACAAATAGTGGCAAATGATTGGCAAATAGTTGCTAATCTTCGCAAAAACTGTCGCTAACATTTGCTTACAGTCGTTAATAGTCGCCCACTGCCTTTCGCAAACACTTTCGGAAACATTCGTTCAAATGTTGCTAATTGTCGCTAAACGTCACTTAATGTCGCTGATTTTCGCCAACATTCGTCAGAAAAGTTGGCGAATCCAAATTCGCAACGTTCGCAAGCATTCGCCGCTCAGTGAGATAGGCCCTTACACAGTTAGAACGGTGTTTGAAATATCACTGTTTAAAAGAATGTTGTTTAAAAACGTAAACAACGTTGTTCAAAATCGAAAAATCAGTGCTCGATTGGCTTAAACAACTATTTATTAAAAAACAAAAAGATTTAATTAAACATAGTTGTTTAAAAAGTCCCGGGGGAAAAATCACGTGATAAATTTAACCAATCATGATTTCGCGTCATTGACATTTTCTCGATACGCGATCATGCGATATGCACAAAGTACGTACATAGTACATGCATGCAAGCATGCAGTGCTAGTGTGCAGTGCAAGTGCTAGTGCAGTGCAGTACAGATGAAAATGGCTGAACAAGGGCAAGGCAACGACTTGGTTCTTCTCGGCTTCGCCGATGGGGTTTAGGTGAAGTTATAGAGACAAATAATAATGTTCTCTGTCACTGTTAAATGAATATGATGAACAAATGTTGAAGTAAATTGGCAACAAGCTCTACATGTTACAGTGTAATCTTTGTGATTATTGCAGGAGTGGTTCCAGTAGGTCATTTCACAAATTTAAACAACCAGGTAATAACCATTAAACAGTTCTATTTAAAATTTAAGCAACTCCTTTTAAACAATCCAGTTGTGCAGTAATATTGAATAAACAACAGTTGCTTAGTAATTTAAACATTATTGTTTAACATTTACACAACTTGCTTTAAACAACCGAGTTGTGCAATTTTATTGCTAAACAACTGTTGTTTAAAAGTTTTTCTAAAAGTTTTTAAACAACGAAGTGTTCAAAACGTAAACAACCTTAAGTTGTTTAATTTGTAAACAACAGTTGAGCGATTCACCGGTTAACTTGAGGTTGTTTAAAATTTTAAACAACTTGTTTAATTTTCTTCTAACAGTGTATTAAACAACATGTCTCGCGGGCCTTCGGTCAACTGAGCTGTAAACCTTGTTAACAGGGTAAAACCAATTTCGAACTGTTTCTTCTTCTTTTTTTTGGTGGAATTTTGACAGTTAATTCTATTTTTTCTAACGAATGTTTCATGCGGTTTTGTTATGTAAATACTTTTTCCCTGGTTGATTTTTAACTCAGTTCCAATTTCTTAAAATGAAAAATTTGTGCCGCTTTCCTGATGCGTATTTTGTGAGTGACATTCATCTTAGATTATTCAAACAGTAACACAGAAAAATCATATTTACAGGGTTTGACGTGATGATAGAGACAGTTTAAGAAGTTGATTTTCATGATTTAATTGATTTTTCTACGATAAAGAAATAACAAGGAAACTGGAAATACTGGATGTAATCATATTTGAATGTGTTTGAATGTGTAGTAAAGTAAAGATACTTTTTGAAATAGAAAAAACATTAAGTAATTTTAGTGATTATTTTAATTGTGTATATTGTAGTTATGGCTTGTTGAAAATACATCTGCACGACTCAGGTCATGAACAAAATAAATCGTTTTATATAATCTTCATGCATTCTGTACCAGCCTTGCATTTCCGTATATTTTTTAAAAGTGACTGTCTCAGGTACTCCAGTTTCAACGGATGCTCTTATATACCTAGGTGGGGGTGCTGCTGAACTTAAAGATAACGTTGAGTTCTGCCGTCATGCGATTGCATTGTGAAAGAAACGATGTGGAATCGATCAGAAAAGGTTGGTCATCTATAGCATATAAGTATTGGTGTGTACTGCAAGGTTCTGGAATCATCGAAATGATAAGAAATTTGGCACAGTCTTGGTAAAGTTACAAGCACTGTACACATAAATATGTATATGGGACTACACGAACATATGGCATAAAAATCCGTCCCGATTCTTAGGCCGGTTACATGCCATATTTAGAATATTAAGGCATTTGAAGAGCCATGCTTTTTAAGGGAGTTTTTTTTATCTGTCCACGTTTGCATAATAACAATGATAACGCTCACAAATTTTGTTTCACTTCTTCTCAGAACTCAACCTTCTCTTTAAATTATGTCACCTGAAATTGGAAAAATGAAATATTGAGAGGACGTAACCAAATACCTGCTCCGTCGTATATTAGTCGGGATATGGATTTATTGAACGCTCATACTTGGCATTATTCAAATAACTATGGTCACCTTTTGCCCAAGCTTCTTGCCTTTTATTATACAATCAACACGTGCTCATATATTCGTAGACAGTAATGATACTTTACTGTATCGTATACGGAATGTCTATTTATACAAGTACATTTATACATGTATTATGTTAGATACATAGAATAGTATGTAGCTTAAGTTGTACCTGTATTCAATAATTAGTATACACAAATTGTTAAATGTTAAGATACTGTACTTTAGAGGTACCAGACATGATTAGCATTTTATGCTATTTTCTGGTCCCTATTATTCATTCGAGATATTTGTTAAAAATACATTTACCGTTGTTATTATTGTTATATTGCTGTATTTGAACGTTTGGATAATAAAACCTCAACTCAAACTCAACTCACTTTGCACCGCTGTCATAACCCCAGTTTTATCTGTTTCCAAATCAAGTTTGCCTCGAAGGCTTTGTGCTATAGATATACATGAATATACACATTCGTAAAAAAAAATTATTGGAACAATACTAAACATAACATCATTTACATTTTCTTTCGTTTTTAAATATTACAATATTCACTTAATCGGTGTGTTGGCTCAGACACAGTAGAGCGCCCGCCTCACAACCGGGAGGTCGTGGGTTCGAACCCCGGCCGCGTCATACCAAAGTACGTTAAAAGAAGGGAGTTGCTGCTACCTTGTTTGGCGTCCAACAATAAGGGATAGAGCAGCATCGATCTGGCGCTGCTCAGTCGCTGCCGGACTCACGATCAATCGGGCAAAAAGAATTTCCATTTTCGGTCTAACTTAATAAAATTTGGAGTGGACAAATTATTATTATTATTATTATTATTATTATTATAGAATTCAAATGATTATATGCAGAGAAACATGAGCGTGATTCAAAAGCATTGCCGTGATGGTGATGTAGTACAAGGAACAAGGCGTAAAATTCCGTGGAGCAAGAAACCTGTGCTTTGACTACGCTATACGTTAAAACTAAGTGCATATAAGGTCGACCCAATAGACCAGTTTACTAACATTTTCAAAATGTATGCATACTTTCTAAACAAAGGTTTTTTTTGACAACCTGAAAGCTTGTCCGACTCTTGCCCTACATAACAACAAGTAATGTATGCAGAATGGATTTCAAGTATTGTAGTTCGTTCATGAATAACATGTATAATAGAATACCTCGTCATTTTGTTCCAAGGAAAGAAACATCAATAACTTTGAATATGTAAAGCAGTCATTAAACTGGATAATCAGCCTCCGTATTTCTTAATCGTTTTTAAACTTGATTAAACAGTTGATTGCGTGTTATAAATCATACGTTCCCTCTACGAAAAAGAATCTAACGTTAAGGCCCCGTCACACAGAGAGGACGCATGGGGAACGCATGGCCAGCGCATGGGAAATTTGCAATTTTGGCCAGTGCGTTGTCGTGCGCCCAACTTTGACACCAAATGCATAGCGCGTGTTGCTAGCGCGCTGAGCGCATACAGGGCGCATACAGTGCGCATACAGACCGTACACAGAGCGCACATGATAACAACTTCCACGAATGCACAGCGTGTTGCTAGCGCGCTGGACGAATGGTCCACGCATGCACCGCGTTCTACGACGCACGGCCGGCTCATTGGAAATCGGAATGGGCCGTGTGCCTAACTTTTGTCATGATTTTGGAAAAGCAAGGGAGCTGACAAAAAATGCACAGCGTGTAGCTAGCGCGCTGTGCGTATACAGGGCGTGTGCTCCGCGTATGTCTGGCGCTGGTCTAGCGCGCTCCACGCATGTCTGGCGTGTCTTCGGCGTGTACATTCATGCGTCGAGCTCCGCGCACACTTTTGAGCATGCATGCTCAAAAACCCCCGACGCACACAGCGAATGACGACGAATGCATAGCGCTGGTCCACCGTTGGTCCAGCGCGCTCGACGAACGAGTAACGAATGATGACGCACGCCTAGCGAACGACAACGCACTGGCCCGAATTGCAAATTTCCAATGCACTGGCCGTGCGTCCCCCATGCGTCCCCTCTGTGTGACCGGGCCTTTACACATGTATTTTTATACATACTTTAAACAAAACTCTATCTTGACTTTTCATTTCACATCCTGCGGATTTTCACTCACAAATCTCTAAAAGAAAAACCAATCACATTCTAAGCCACCCTTTAACTAAATAACTCGTTGACACCACCATCAGCTCAGCTGCACCAGCCGCTCTTTCTGGGTTGGGGGGGGGGGGGGGGTTGGTGTTTCGTCCCTTAAAAACAAAGGGAGGAGGAGGGGGCTAGGGGTCCGCAACATCCACTCTTACCCCCACGTCCACAGGTGGAAGCCATGTTAAACCTGGATTGTTTTCATATTCAACGTGACATCCGAACTGTGCAGTCTAAACTGTCCTCGAATACTCGAGTAAACCAAAGAGAGCGACTTGTAGAGTGGATCCAGGAAAAGTCGAACGAAGGGAACATAGACAAGTTGGCAGACCCTCAACCCGATGTAGAGCATCTTGATGGCGGGTTGCATCAACCAGATGACCCAGATGTGTACGATGGCGAAGAAGATGGCCCAGACGAAAGACATGATGGGAGCGATGATGAGGGTCAGAGTGGCATAAATGGCGAACTGTAAGAGAACAAAAGAGAGACTTGAAGAGGGATTTAAGAATTGGAAGAGTTAATGTACGAGAGAGAGAGAGAGAGAGAGAAGGGGAGAGAAAGAAAGAAAAACAGATAGAGAGAAAGAGAAGGGGGGGGGGGGTAGTGAGCACATTTTTTTGTTGGCCCTCGAAAATTGGAAAATTTGAACCCCCTCTTGAGCCCTAGGGGGGGGGGGGGCATCTCCCAAAAAAGGTAATATTAACGTGTTTGTAAACGTTTTTTTCCCAGGGTCTCGTATGGTTTTTGCGGGAGTGCTTCTAAGGTGTGGCTTTAAACTTTAATTATATAAAAGTGATAAAATCTGTAACTTTGCCATACTCACGTGGGTGTATTCATAGATTAATTGGCTGACTGTTTTCATGAAGGCGAATCCTTGAATGGCACTCGATTCCTTAAATGTGTCATCATGCGAGATCTATAGAAGGGAAATAAAATGGTCACAGTTATATACCAAAAGAGAGAGAGAGAAAAATAGAAAAACATGGGGAATGCCACATATGAGAAAATACTGCGTAAATTGTTTTTCTCTGGGCTACTTATGTATCCAATCAGTTTCGGGTAAATTTTACAACCCAACTTGAGTAATTAACCCTGTGTATTTACAAACAAAAGATCTTAATTATCAGAATCGGTTTCATATCCCTTTTAAATGGTGTAAAATGCCATCACATTTATATACACTAAACTCATTATAATTTGAGAAATAATAGCATTGCAATTATGTTGGGGGTTATTGAACATTTTCTTTATAAACAAAAAATGTCAAGTATAATTCATTTGTAGCCTTGAACTAGCAGTGTAATTTTCGTTTTCTCATTTTAAAAGAAAAAAATTCCGGTACAACCCAAACTCGTGATTTAACAGTGTTTGGAATTCTGCCAACAGGGAAACTCAATTCCGTTAATAGAGACTTTTAGATTTGCACGTCAACAGCTTTGACTGCAACGTGTGACGTCATTTTAAGGCACTGCGCATGCGTTACGTCGTCTCAGTCGGCGATCGAGAATGCGTCAACCGTGATTTTCCTAAATCTTGTACATACATACACATACATACATATTGATATTTATATAGCGCCTTTACATGCTCAATGTACTAGTATGCCGCGTGCGCATAAAATATACAGTTCCTCAGGTAGACAAAGGAACATCCCTTCCCTGCTATGTAAAAATGTGTAGAACAGATGTCACATGCAAATTCACCTGTTCTACACATTTTTACATATTAATAGCAGTGAAGGGATGTTCTTTTGTTGAGGGTAGAATGAGGAATTGTATATTTTGTCCTCTTTCTTTGTCCGTGATGTTCATAGTGTTAATTCCTGCATGCATGTATATCGTCGAGTGCAATCTAAAAGATTTCTAATTGTAGTCAACATGGGCAGTTAAGTACGTTGACACGCATGATCAGTCGGCGTTCGTCGTGTTCTCGTCCACTCATTCTAAAAGTCCCTATTGTGTATTAGATGAAACACGCGATAATCGTTATTTCACGCCCCAGCTGATTTCACTATACTGAAAAGCAACGGCAATATAGCTCTAGCTCCAAATAGACAAGTATTGTCATTAATGAACATGACACTCGAAAATTCATTTTGATAAACACTTTGAAAAATGCAAGTAGTGATTAAATCGAGAAGGAGGAGGAGGAGAAGAATGAAGTGGGAGAAGAATGAGTAGAGGTATACAAAAATAAAGAAGAGGAAAAGTAAGCAAAGAAAGAGGAGATGGAGGAGGAGAAGAAGGTGGAGAACAGGAGGAAGAACAAGCACAGAAGAGAACGAGGAGAAGGAGAAGAAGGAAGGGGAGAAGAAGAAGTAGAAGAATAAGAAAATAAAGAAAAACAAAAGAAAAAAAGAAGAAGAAGGGAATATTTAAATCATATAGAAGGAAAAATTAAACATAAAGAGGGGAGCATGAGGAAAAAAGAACAAGAAGAAGTATAAGAAGAGAGAAGAAGAAGGAGAAGAAGAAGAAGGAGAATAAGAATAATAAAGAGAATAAGAAGACGAAGAAGAAGGAGATGGAGAAGAAGAATTAGAAGCAAAATAATGAGGAGGCAAAGAAGAAAACTTGTTTACCGGAACATGAGGAGACATTTTGTAAATGTTCTCATTGAGTTCATCTTCAACCTCGATTGGGATGATTTGAGCAGCACTAGTGCTTGCTGTACAATCTGAGTTGTTAGTCCGCCCCATCCCTTCCACTGCGGGGTTGGGGCCTTGGTAACCGCCCTCAGGATATGATTTGTTGGGCCTGTCCATCTCCTCTTATCTTATGTCACTCTCTGCTTCTGTGATTTCTGGAAGGAGAAATAATAATAACATTAATATTTATAGTAATGATAATAATGATAATAATACAATTACAAATGATGATAATGACGCTAGTTATAATAATGATACTAATAATAATAATAATAATGATAATGAAACTACTGCTACTACTACTACGGATGATAATAATAACAACATTAAAAACAAGCAACAACAACAATAGTAATTTGATTTGATTTGATTTGATTTGATAATGAAACTTCTGCATCTACTACTACACTGTAAAAAATAATTTGTTCATTGGTAATTTTTACGTATTTTTTCCATGTAGAATTTACTTAAAAACATTAGTTTTGCCACTTACGCTCTAAATTTAAGTCTTGCTAACTCAAACTTTCAATTTAGTAGAACATACGTGGAATATTTAAGTAAAATCAAATACATAAAAACTTTAAGTAATTTCAGCTTGTATAAATTTAGTAATTTTAACTCAAAATCAGAAATTATACGTATTACTCAAACAATTTATGTTGATTATTCTTATCTTTTTAAAGTAAGGACCGATGCAGTGCGTAATAGAAATATTTACATAATTTATGAATATTCATCAAGACCAAATTAAACTCTTTTTTAAATAAAACAATTCTTTTTTGTGGTTGAATGAAAATTTAAGGACTTTAAAACATTTAATAATTCATTTAACATGGCTGAGCAAAGACAAGACAATTTTTAATTGTTACCCAGTTCAAAACAAATCAAAACTTGATATTTCAGGAAATTGTCAACCAATTTTCCTTTTAAGATGCTACGATCAAGTATATATACAATTTGGAGCCTTTCAACATGTGTCGAATTGAAGCGTATGTAAATCTTAAATAGAAGTAGTGTTAGTGATTAGTGATTAATCTTAAATAGAAGTAGTGAATGATTAGTGGATGTTACTTGTTAGATTAGATGTGTACCAAATCGTGCAATATGTAATCCTATCATAGCTTTTTTTTAATTATCTAAAATGATTACAATACTTAAATTATTTACGTTAATGTAACTCGATTTAACTGAGTAAAAATTTATTCAGCAAAATAAGTAAATTCTACTTAAGATGCCGTAGGTAATATTTACTTAATAAAAATAAGGCAATTCTTTTCCTCAATTTTATTGAGTTATTTCGACTATTATTTTTTTACAGTGTACTACTATGCCCGTGAAGGGGATACTCTCTGCGACTGCGGAGAGACTCAGACGATGGACCACATCTTGCAGTGCGGCGGAACGGGTTGCACTGATGAAGACCTTGCCCTTGTTAATTAAACGGCCATTGCATCATTCGGACGATGGAAGAACTTAATTTAATTTAATTTAATTTTAATTAAGGAACTTTACATAACTATCTTGATCTAAGAAGACACGAACGAACGAACTAGTAATAATGATAACAACCACACGACAAAAGGATCAACAACAATAGTAATAATAATAATAATGATGATGACAATGATAATAATAACTTAGTCTTATTTTCCGAGGTTAGCCCCATCAGTATCAATTCTGCTCGTTCTCTGGACCATGCCATGGGCATTACCCCAGCAAATGCATTACCCCTGAATGGAGAGTTGCTTAATATGTGGATTAATGTCTTGCCAAAGGACATTAGTCCCCCGCTAGTTTCGAACCCTCAACCCACGGATAGTGATTCACGTGAATGAACCACTATACCACGACATCTCCAAACCAAATGAGGAGATCAGAAATACTAAAACAGCAGGGGGTGCTGTAAGGTTGTGGGTGGGGGGGGGGGGGGCTGTTAAAAAAACAATGATGACAGTCTTTAAAAAAAGGTATATGATTTCCCGGCGAAATTTAGGTCATTCGAATTCGTTTACTTTGCATTTAAGTTAGCGCAGGTCGGCTTTGCCATGCCAATTATCATTCGATTTTCTCGTTTTTGCTTTTAATTTAGGATTTTGGTCAAAGGGTTTCAAAGATCTGTCATTCAATTTAGAAACTGCTCAACTAGCATTCAAATTAATCGTCACTTGGTGAGGCGTCATATTTATCATTTAAATGATCACCTGTCATTCGTATTCGAAATATGTTCAAGTTATTTAGGAATGTTAGGGGGAAGAAATCCAAAACACGTTTACAGTTTTAAAAAAATGCAATTAAATGCATGATTTGCCATTAGGGTCTTTTCTGTTATTCCATTTATTAATTTCGAGGACAATGCATATGGGTGTAGTCAGACATCAGGTAAAGAAGGGGCGAAAACAAGGGCTATGGCATTTCTGCACGGACATGTTCATATACCCCGGAAAAGTGGGGATACAAAATACCTCCCCCAGTCACAATATTGTGCCCTTCCTCCATAATGAAATTGTGATACATTAATATGATGAAACACAAGACAAACCCTTCCTTACATGACAATTTACACAAATATTGAGACCATCAAGTCCGTAGATGTAAGTCGTTTTTTTTCTCAACGATCAAACTTAAAGGATGATGAATATCAGAAAAATCTAAAAGTATATAAAGTGTATAAATGCAAGAAAATCAAATATGATTAAATACACATGAAGAAAAAAAAACAATCTTGAAAGAAAAAGAATGAGCTATAAGAAGTGTGTAATTAACGAGAAATTTATATTGACCATCAATTTAAGTGCAGAAAGTGCTAATTTGAATGCTACAAATAAATTAGAGTGCTAAAAGTACACCGTCGCAATGTCAGAATTCGTGTTGCGCCAAATCGAATGACCAAATAGCGAAAGAAGCACATTGTTCATTAACTTGAATGAAACATACATACATTCTAACAAAAACTTCATAGATTTGAAAATTAGAAAAAGGAATATAAACCCGAGATATACCTGACAGCACTAAAACCGTCGAATTTGAACGCAAGACAAATAAGTTTTAATGACAGACTCGCGAATTTGGCCGGGAAATCTTCTTTGGGAAAGTTTTTTTGAGATTCAACAATTTTGAGGGCGTATAATTCGGTCACAAATGCCTTTACGAACTGCTACGAACGCCGTACGAACGGTTTTCAGACAATAGAAATTCGGGAAGACAATGGAAAAACAGGGAGTTTCGTACGAAAGTATTGTTCGTACGAACCTTTGTGACCGTAGCATTAGAGATACCATGTTGGTACAAACCGATCGCGGCTAACACTCTTCTCTAATAATGTTTACTAAAATATTCAAATTTTATACATACTTTTGAAACAAATGTTGGCTGAAGGCTTGCCTAATATAGCAACATAATAATGTATGCAGACTGGATTCCAAGTACAGTAGTTCAATAATTAATAACAAGTTAATGGGATACCTCTTCACTAGGACCCCAGGAAAGAAACATTCATAAATTTGAATATGTTAGTAAACCGGTCTCCTCACGAATCTCAAGTCTCAACTTACCCTACACGACGTCTCTTCCTTCAGTCGATATCGATACGATTTATTTGTGAGATTGTCTGCGAAAATGATGTTTCAGATCAAGGTCGGTAGATATACTCAAGCCCTCGCGGTCATTAAACCTGGAATCTCAAGTCTCCTGTAATATATTAAATGAGGGCATAACTCTTGATGATAATTATCAACAATACCATCGCGTGACGGTACTGGAATATATACACTCTTGTTTCGATCATGTGGAATCTCTTTCGACGGGAATGACGTTTGGACTTTAAGCCCGAGGGGATTTGTCTTAATGTATTCAACGTTTGATTTCCTTCTATTTTTCATATGTTTGTCTTGTGTTTGAAAAATATATCTCTCGTCATTGTTTTAAATTAAGTGTGACTGTAAACTTCAATGTTTATCCAAGCTTGTCTGTTCTCCATTTTCTAGTATTTTAAGCGTTACCTCGTCTGTCCTTTTTATTTCCCTGTATTTTTCCATTTCCTTGGTGATTTTTGTTTGTGCAATGTTTTTCCTAATTTGTATATTACTGCATATTAGATTCATTTTTTTGGTCCACGTTAAAAAACACAGATATTTGGCCTCCACTGGCAGAAGATAACAATGAATAATATACAGGTACATGAATGTGCACACAAAAAACATTAGATTTACAAACAAATTTGAATACATTATGACAAAAGTAAAGACCTACACTAAAGAAGAGGAGATAGCAGAGTAAGATGATAGACCGAAACGGAATGAAGGAAGAGCAACAAAAAACAAGAATGTAGATGAGGGGAAGAGAGTATAAAAACTGCTTGCATATTATGGCTCCAAACATCTTTTTACCGTTTACAATTAACAATTACCGTTTAATGTTATTGTTGAACATGTGGAGAGCGAGAAGTTTTGGGAACACCCAGACGAATTCCATCATGATTTTAATTTAAACATGGGTGAAGTGAGTGAGTGGGGTCACGCATGATATTGTGAACTAGTAGAAGCATGCGTTTCTCATATTACGTACTGGTTAGGGGGAGGTCTTTTTGGATTACTCGTTGGGTAATTTTCCTTAGTTTTTCTAGCTCTTTGGTGTTCTGCTTTGAGAGATTCCTAAACATGCACACAAAGTTTCATGTAAGAATGCTTTGGAGTGAGCGATTGGTAGAAGAGAACTAGAATGCTGTTATCAACTCTGAACTATAGAAAGTACAATCTTTGGATTGCTTTAATAGCTACAAGGCTGAGTTTCTATTCCTATTTAGCTTCTCGTTAACAACTGTTCACAAGTATTTATATTCTGAAACCGTTTCAATACAATGATCATGGATAACCAAAGATTCATGTAATTGAGGTTAGGGTAAACGCCGGAAGTCAAAGATAATTTCCTTAGTTTCGTTTACATTCAGGACCAAATAATCACACCAGTCAACAAGCTGTTTAATTGACGTGCTCAAAATAAACCTAGCATCATTCAGTAGAAACCAACCAATGACAGTATCGTCGACGTATGTGATTATTGCACAGTTGGATTCCGAAATCTTACATTCTCTTGTATTGTGTATATTGAAAACATAATGGGAGAAAGTACGCACCCTTGTGGTGCACCTACACTCAGTTACCAATAACACCTGATGTAAATAATACTGTACTTTACCCATGGTTGTCTATCAACAACAAAGTATTGGATGATCATGGAAAGTTTGTGTGGAACATTTAGATTCAGAATTCTATTAATCAGTAAATATTGTACAATTGTATTGAAAACACTTGAACGTTCAATAAACAAAGATCTGACATTGGACTTTGGGTTTTCAAGATGTTTGTACAGGCTATGAAGATTATACTACATCCTCAACATCTGTAATTTTGATATGCAAATTGAGATTGATCAAAAACATTCACATGACATCTAAGAAATTTTAGCAAGATTCTTTCTAGGCAACTGAAGACTTCCAAAGTTGTGGAATGACACCATTCTCGATAACCAAACGGAAATTACAAGTAAAAATGTAGGCAAGTTGTTGATTGCAAAGTTTCAGAACTTTATTGGAAATTCCATCTGGGCCACAGGGGCAGATCTAGCTTTTTGCCATGGGGAGTGGTTGACCCAATGACGATGCGGATCATCGTCCACCAGCCGCGAAGCGGCGAGGCGATTTTTTTTGTTGCTAATTTTAAACCCCATAAGTGATGTTTTCCTGGCATACTAAAACTGTGGGTCTGGACACATGCTGGCGTTTTTTCTATGCACATCACATTTTCACTTGGCAGCCCAAGGCCCCCCCCCGCGTAGATTCGCCCATGGACCAGTTGCTTTGCTTATTTTGACCATAGCAAAATTATTACGAACATCTTGTTCAATTACATTGAGACTAGTATCGGATACAGACATAGGCCTACAGTCACCCTGCTTTGTAAAACTTCTTTGATTGAATTGTTCTCAACATCGAAATCATGAACATCAAATCGTACATAAAAATCACCTAAATCATTGACCAACGATTGATCGAACTCATTTGCCTTATCCTTGTAATCAACCATTGTTTTTTAATCAATAAAACCACTTCAAATTAAAAAAAAAATTATTGCTAGTGCTTCCAGTATAGTATGACTTTAAACTGTGTTCTTTCTTTCTCATGTGTCTTTCAACTTAACCACAGAATCCTGCGGAGAACAAGCTTCTTGTGATTTATAATGAATTCTGCTTGTATTTGCTTTGGAATTTTTGGAATCAGTTCGTATAATGGTCAACAGGCTACTACATTGTAGTCTGCAATTATGTGGAATATAGGAATCAAATGAAATTTATTTCACAGATTACGAGATTGACCCCAACGATAACAATACTTTTTAAAGTTTTTTTTTGGTTATAGAATAAAGTTGTTGCTAGACCTCAGCGTGGAAATGAATGATGTTACAAATTCAAATTACAATGTGTTCTTAAATTTACTTGTTTAATTCATTTTATTCAACAGCAATTCAATATACAAAAAAGTACGGTATTCTATATAAACATCGATAGTAAAACGAAATAAAAAGATTGAATCATAGTTTTAAAAGGATTCGTCCGTTTGTTGAAGGCAGAAGGATGTTAACTCCGTGATAAATGATGAGGAATAAAAACCCTAATTTCCGACTCTCAGCAGTTCTCTCTGACAGATACAAGAATGGGTTTCAAACAAAACAGAAGAAGCGAATACGGAGGGGGAACTATTATAGAGGTAGGGACATGCAATATATAGTGAAAGACAACAAGAATTGAATATATGTATTCTTTCTATATATTTGTTTCATTTAATATGCTATTATTTTCCACAACGTTCCTGTATAGTGTCAAATTAAGCACATGACAAGTTTGTTTTAACATTAAAATTAAAGAAAAGGGTAATGTACTGTTCTTTATACCAATTGGTGATGAGAAAACAAACTACGAATTAACATGATCATAGTGATGTATGAAGAATATAATACATGATGTGTGGTAAAACAGTGGGCTATACTAATAATTATTCAATGCAGAATGTCAGTAAAAATTACTTTCCTATTGTGCTTATCTCTCCTTCAAATCCTAATCGCCATTACACTATTTTGTTAAATACGAAAGAGTTTGTATAATACCTAGACATGCATTTTCGGACGGGTGCAGACGTCGACTAAAAAACGCTGGTAAACAACTAGAACAAATGTGACATGGTATCAAAATATGAGAAGCATATAATCATTACTCTGATGAATATTACCAAAGAAAACCAACAAACAAAAGATTTTAATGGAACACAATGGCCTTCTTTCAAGAAATTTGATTAAAAAGCCCAAGGGAATTTGAATTTTATCATCTGAATTTTGATCAATTATGCATAAATATGTCATTATCGAGCATTGGAACACAATCCATTATTCTTAAGTACACAGGTTTATTAAAGCCGAGTATAAAATGGCGCATAACAAGCTCTGCTTTGTATTGAGGCTCTTCACATTTTTACCTTTTTTGCATTGCCTATCATATCTTCACTTCCTTTGAATCATTTTGCATATTTGCCGTATAAAATTCATGTATAAGTTATCTACCCATACTGTTTTATTTTATCTAAATGTAGAACTGATATTCTTCAAACCTCAAACTTAAAACAAGTTAAAGGACAATCTAGTTCGATGTTGTTTGATTATAACTCGAGGTGTTTATATACACCCTGACTGCAATATAAGATTATCAACAAAATCCTTTGAATACGTACTGTGCATACGAATACATTCCACAACGATAACTAAGATAGAATATAATAGGTTAGACAGGAAAGAGGGGATGAGTAGTAGGAGCCCCCTCCCCTCTAAAGAAAAAGACTTTTAGTAAGTAGTATAGACGTTTTGCAAGTAATTATTTTGTCAGGGAAATATTGCCGGCCTTATACAGGAGTGCCGAGTAGGCCTGGTTTTTACCCCATAACATAATTTTTTTGGTCACATCATTTTGTCCAACGTGGATAGGCTCTATCATCCCACCCCCCCCCCCCCCCCGCCCCTCCCATGGATCCACGTGCATGGTGTTAAAGTCCCACCGCACTACTTATAGCTACTTGCGCCCTCTATATAACAAATATTGCATAATCGGTGACCATTGGTCCCCCATGATCCTCTTTTTCTTATGTTAATTGAGAGCTGATTTTATGGGACAACCACCTGTCCAGTGACCTTGCAGGGCGGTCTAATCCCTCCTGTAAACTAGTACAGATGGGCTTTAAAGCAATCAGACGTGCTGGACCTGGCTTGTCTTCAAGTTGAGAGTGATTTGCGAGTCGTTCAGCTGAAACCGTCCCTTGATGTCAGAGAGGATCAGGGCGGCCGACTGGAAACAGGGATCGAAGAAGAGACGGACTGAGGCCGAGACCAGCATGCTACACACCCTGAGCCAGATGAAGGTGTTCTTGATCGCCGGCTGGATGAACCAGATGACGACGAGGTGGCTGAGAGCGAAGACGATGCTCCACGTAAAGGTCATGAGCGGGGCGATGATCAGCGACAGGCTGGCGTACACGAAAAACTGTGTGAATTAAGGGAAGGGGGGGGGGGCGGGCAAGAGCGAAATTGGATTAAAATGTAATTCTGAAGAGAAAAAAAAATGATTGAAAATAAGAAAAAGAAAAAGAGAGTAGGTCTACAAACAAAAATATATCAAAAAAAAACCCGAAGACACACAGAAATCAGTGCCAATTGTTCAAAGCATAATATTTGAAAAAATAAAGCAAGATGGTTTACATCAATAACAAACTTTACTTTTCTCTAAATTGTTTTAAAATGGTGCTTATATCAAGGAAGCGTAAATTGCACCATAATTGTATGACTTGTTCAAAATCATTACATTTTCTGTAAGTCAAGATTTTGGTGACATTATTTCGATCCGTAATTAAAAAAAAGGGGTCACTTCTAAGAAATGTAGCATCAGCAACGCCCCCCCCCCCCGGGGGGGGGGGGAGGGAGGAATGGGGATTATGTATTGAGCCATCGACATCATTTTGTTTTTATAAAAACATGAAATCCTTTTAAAACTCATTTGGTTCCTCCCACATCTGGCAAAAGCTCTACTTAACAAATTACAAGA
>JAVYIG010009818.1:0-42500 GCA_035222895.1 Strongylocentrotus droebachiensis | reverse complement strand
TTCTGCGCATACTCAAGCAGATTCAAGATGACGCGCTCAGCTCATGACGTCAACAATACCATGCGCGCGCATCACCTCACCTTAGTTTTTGTTTATACTACACAAGCGCTTATCGACATCATTATCTTGATGATCTTTTCGGATTCAAGTGTTTTCTATATTCTTCTGATATTTCTCAGTGAATTTGATCGATATAATCAACCATGTCGCATCTACTTCAGAATCCTTCAGAGCGAAATGACGTCGGGCACACTAATCTGTCTCGGTATGATACTTATTATATTATTTCTACGTCAGTATGGCCTAATGAATGCTATTAAAAGTTTAACTATAATCAAACTAGGAAGAAGCATTCTACTTTCGGTTTCGTCTAATCAAACAAAGTGTATGGGGGGGGGGGGGTGTCCGGATACTTCACAAATATATAGCCGTCATTTTTGCCTTCAGATTAACGAATAACTAAGGACCAACCATCATTATTATATTTTTGTATAACATTGTCCAAAAAAAGTCTTAGAAAATTTATGAAATATTGTTTTTAATCAACAATTACTGTCTGGATACACAGCCTGCATTGCTGGACACACAAGTGACACAACGTCTGTTTATACTAAACTGCGCCTTTAAACTGTCAAAACATTGCTTTCTTTGAGGTTGTGAGAGGAGGGAGGGGGGGAATGGGGTGCGGGCGGCACTCTGTAATAACGATCAGGATCATTTTTGTTATGTCCTTAATCGGGTATCGCTAATTTCAGAATACAGAAAAATTTGTCTTAATTTAATTTTCATATATAGACTAGCTGGTTTCTTGACATTGCGAATGATGATGATCATGAATGATATAATATTGTGAGGATGATGATGTGATGCTGAAAATGATGACGACGACGACGATGCTAGCATGCTACAATGAAAGTAATTTACTTATATTGTTAACTGAGTTATCTGTTCGCGTAGAATAAATAAATGATTGCGAGAAAAAAAAAATCCAAGGAAGTCAATTTCGATAGTCGCTATCAGGATAATTTTGTTTCTTTGAATAATATTCATTAATTTATAGGTAATTCCCTTTCATTATTTTCTCACTCTCTTGTCTGTACTGCTACCCCCTTTAAGTGTGATAAAAAAACTGTTGAAATCCCCACCTCTTCGTACTCTTCTTATTTCGTCCTCTCTTATTCTTCTCCCCTCATCCTCTCTCTCTCTCTCTCTCTCTCACTACCACTTTCTATTGTCTCTCCCTCACCTTCTCTGCCCCGTCTAGTATCTGTCTCCATCCTGCATGTGTAACCCTTCACTTTCTCTCACCCTCTCTTTTTCCTCGTTAAAAATTAAATCATTAATGTGGATCCCTACCTCTCTCTTTCTCGTATTTTATCACCCTGTATCAGAAGTGCTGCTGGAACATCTTCGGAACAGTCTTTCTCCAGGGACTCGAACTCCAACTTGCAGAAATTGCGTTCATGGTGGTCGAAGAAGAACATCGATGGCCTCACCGCCTCACCGGAATCCAGCGACACTGACAACGAGAGCGTCAATGATTTCGACGATTTCTCCGTATTCATGAAAGCCCGATGCCGCTTGATGCGGACTGTCGGCCAGCTGGATAATGTCTTTACTGGTGTACAGGACGTACATTCACAGAGGTATGGACCTAGCGAAGTAGAGGATACCTCACATAGCCTCAAACTTAGGATGCAGCATAGAGGCCCGGGACTTGATACTAAGCAATGGGAGCAAATGCTGTTGATGAATACAGTAGATATGGTGAACAGGAAGGTGCAAGCAATCCGCAGTCTCTGCACCAGCTACACAGCCAGGATGGGTAAGCAGGTGCATCGACGACCTATCCAGGACAGTGGGTGCGTTATTGAAACCAGGGTTGAGAAAATGGACTCAAACAATGACCTGGACAGCACCAAGACACAGATGGAGTACAAGGAAGCCACTAAGAATCCGGTTGTGCGAGGTTTTGCATTCGCCCTTGCATTGGTCAGTTCTGCTCTCTGCTTCATCATCGGCAAGCGCAACCAGAAGACCACAGAGGAGGCTTTCCCACGCGAGGCTCAGTCAACACCAAAGGAAGCCTTCAGGAAAGAGGACAACAAAGAATTGGAGGACAGTGCCACTTCAGACAATTGGATGCTTCTGACTATAACCTCATATCCTAAGAATGGCATTGTTCAGCGGTGCGTAAATCTAAAAACATTTCTTGGTAGAGATCGCTCTACTACCATCCATGCTAAACACATTACCTCAGCAAATGTTAGTCCTCCATTAATCAGCTCACTGAAGAAAATTTATGTTCAGACCATTGAATACTGTGGAGAAATCCGTTTTTGCGCCTACATCGAACTGTTGCTGAGGAACATTAACACTGACTTATTTGAAGCTCAGAAAGGACTAGATGGTATCCATGACAGACCATTTAAGAGCAGCAGGCCATACAGTGATAGAGGGGCATTACTGCGTCAAGCACTGACCAGAGGAGAGGTCAAACTGGAACTAAAGCAGATTCATAACACCTCAGCCAGTCGACAAGAACTCCTGACCAAAAATGTCCTGACCAAGATCGTCCTGCAACTCGAGGCAAAGGTGGAGGGAATTCATCAGCGGTATAACAGTTGGAGAAGAGCCCGAGACATGCCAGGACACAGGCATCATATTGCAGATAAGCTTGCGGTGAAGAAAGCAGCGAGGCTTGAAACCCAGATGTGTTTCAGGCAAACCTCAGGTGGTCTGATTGTCAGGAGAATCTGTGTGGCCAAGAAGAGATCCTTGGTTGAAAGGGCGTTTGGAGGACACACCGTTAATGGACTCAATGTAGTGACATCCATAATTGATACCTAGGAGCATCATGATGAAAGGCACATGTAGCGATGGAGGCTGGGTAGAGTATCAGGAGGTAGAGGATACTGAAAAAGGAAGTCCTTGCGCAGAGCAAGGGCACTGTGAAGGAATCGCCAGTGGTCGGGAACACGTCATCTGCTAAACCACACCACTGAAACATGTGTGGCACATATGACCTTGGTCGTTAGGCCTACCATGTAAACTTGAGGGAAAAGGCCCCAGAGTGAAGGACTGTGTGAAACCACACCACCGTAACATCTATGACAGTCTTTACTATGTTGATTTGGCAGGAAAAGGTCCCCTAAATGATTATTCTGTGCAAACGTACCATGCACTCTATGTGACAATCAATAGACTGACAGTAATAACTATGTGGCTCTGAGGGGAGAGGCACCAAGTGAAACTACCATTGACTCTCCTCTATGGCATAGGCATATGTCTACTACTTCATGTGACTGAGGGAAAAGGCCTAACATATAATCAAACCATTGCATCCCCTGTGACAATGATCAGTTAGTCACTACTATGTGACTTTGAGAGAAAAGGTCCCAAGTAAAACCACATCACTAAACCATCTGTCGCAGGTTGGCCTATAGTCACTACTATAGGACTTTGAGGGGGAAATGCCCCGAGCAAAACCACATTGCTGGAACCTTGGTGGCAGTCATTACTACGTGACTTTAAAGGACAAAAAGCCTTAGGGAAACTCCACCACCGAACCCTTGGTGGCTAGACCTATATAATTTATATATGGCTTGAAAGAAAAAAGGCTCCAAAGAGAACTGAACAACACCTTGAAAATGGCAGGAGCAGAGAGATCGGTTAATGTAAACAAAATACAGGTGTATGAGAACACTGAATGCCTGAGGAGGCTATCTACCAAAATATTACGTACTTGCTACTTCTAGGACAACACCAAACTGTCGGCACTGAATATATGGAGGGTAGATCCAAGAAGATCAAAAACTGTGAAAGCAAAACACGTTCAACCGAGGACCGATGTCAAATTGTGTAAAAAATTGGAACAAATAGAGATGAGACCGAAAAACGATGAAAGAAAGACAAGTACAAACATGAACCAAAAGGGCCATCGACTATCACTCCAAAAAGGGTGAAACTCCTTGTCAAAGGATGTAGGACCAAAACAAGAATTGAATCAGGACCTCTCGTATGAGAATCAATAGCCTTAACTGACATACCAATGCTCCACAAGGCTACCGGTATTCCTTATGATGGATTCTGCAGCTAAATGTACCAGTTTCACCTTGGGTAATACTACACTGCAATTTGAATGGAAAATGGAGAACTTGATAGACATTAGGATTGAACCCAGGACCTCTCATATGTGAGACAAGAGCCTTGACTTGAACGACATACCACTGCTCCACAAGGCTATTCTTTGTGATGGATTCTGCAGTCAAATGTTCCAGTTTCACTTTGGAACAAGGATGTAGCAAGGTACCAAGCAAAGATTGAACCTAGAACCTCTTGTATGAGAGTGAGTCAAGAGACTTCTCTGACATACCACTGGTCCACAAGGCTATTCCATGGGATGGATTCTGCAGTCAAATGTACCAGTTTCACTTTGGAACAAGGATGTATATAGGCACCAAGCAGGGATTGAATCCAGGACCTCACATTTGAGAGTCAAGAGCCTTCAACAACATGCCATTGCTCCAACAAGCTATTTCTTGCGGTGGATTCTGCAGTCAAATGTACCAGTTTCACATTGGAACAAGGATGTAGGCACCAAGCAAGGATTGAACCAAGGACCTCTTGTAAGAGACTCAAGAGCCTTCACAAACATACCACTGCTCCACAAGGATGGATATTCCTTGTCATGGATTCTGCAGCCAACGGTACCAGTTTCACTGTGGGATGTATGACAATGCACGTTGAATGGAAAATGGAGAACTTGATAAACATCCAAAGAGAAATTGAAGAAGAAGAAATCAAGAATTAAAAATGCACTGCAATACTCCACAAATTATTTTGTCTCTTATTATAGGCTGTCATAGAGAAGATGTTATCCTAAATACTTTTTTTTAAAGTTTAGTAGTCTAATTTTCGTATTTTCAAGACACTGCAATGTGCAGCAGGATATTACACGAGCAGATGATACACAAAAAAAAAAAAAAAATGGATGATAGCTGCAGAGAGGCAGGTAAAGAGGAGGATGAGAGAGAGGGAGAGAGGAAGAGAGGGGAAGAGAAAGAGAGAGAGAGAGAGAGAGGGAGAGAGAAACAGAGAGACAGAGAGCAGGAGTATGAGGAAAGAGGAGATTGAGAGAGATGGGAAAAGGCATTCAGGAAACAAAATTATATAATTGAACTCACATAGCTGTATAAAGAGGCCAAGACAAAATAGTAAGATATCATGGAAAAACATGAAAACTCAAAACAAGGAAAAGTAAGTCAGTACAAAAATGAACAAACCAATGTCATCATACTTTTTTGTGGACGAATAATGTATATTTTATTCTTTCATAAATGCAGAGTGACTTACAGGCAAGTACTATTCTATATTGCCATATACACTGTAGTAATAATATAATCATGTTTCACAGCATAGAGTTTACGACACACAGGGTAAGAAGCCACTCAAATGGGTACAAAACAAACATCATAATAATCATAGATACAACCAAACAAAAACAAGTCATCATCAGAAATATTCTCAGAATGGCCAATTAGTACCAACAAAAAAATTCTGACATGTATTGTTTTGAACATATGTTTGTAATTCAAAGTAGTGCTTCATTGGTCTGTTTGGAGACAGAAGGGTTTTTAGCTCATATCAGAGTTAATGTCCTCCTGGTTCAAAACAGCAAATTTTCATCTGCCATCTTTCCATTACTGTTCTCAATGTGGTGTTTACGGCCCCCTCTTTCTCATGCCACTTGCCCATCTTCATTGCAACATTCACAAATTAAAAGAGATTTACTGTAGTGGATACAAAATGAAGGTATGCTAGTAATTTCAATACTTGTAGGTGAAGTTTTCAGGGTCACAACATGTATGTATTTCAATAATGTACCCCATTTTATAATTTATTATTTTGCGGTTGGTGCGTTAACTCAAAGAAAGTGAAAGGATGCATTGCAGAACTTTACTCGTAAAAACATCATCTTAATTCTTAGAGTAAGTGGTCAGTCCTTAATAAAGAGTATGGGTTGGTACGGGTTCATGTCATGATAATCATGAACAATAATCTTTATCTCATTTTCGTTTGGGCAATCTATATCAAACGATCGCTACATAAATAGACCAAAAATAAACACAGATGACAAGTGATCACTACTGATAATAGTCCCGAATCTGACCAGTGTTTCTTTTATTTTGCAACAGCGATCTCTCTTCCATCTCCTATCTGCTGCAAGCTGAAGATGGCGTGATCCATGAATCTGTACGCTTCGATGATACGCCCAGCTTAATTTTTTGCCAGGCGTACTCATTCGGGGATCAGGCCATCTTCGGCAGACAGCAAAAATGGGGAGATTGCGTTGCTTTCGTAGAGCTCTTGCTCTTTTTTAAATCAAAGCGGCCAGATTCTGGACTATACTGAAAAACAGAATCTTCTTTTAACATTTCCATACCTAAATCACCCTGGCAGTGTTACACTTATGAGTTAACCATGTACATGTACTTAATTTGGAGATAATACTCAAGTATGGATATTATCAAACGTGCATAAAAGTGTATGCCAAAACACGAATGCCACTGATACACATTTCCTGAAGTTTAGACGAATAAACAAGTCTTGTTTCATGATATACATAACAAGACAATAATGGAAGCTTGTATGCCGTGTGTAGGTCTATTGACAATGTAGTATCGTACAAATATTACATATCCGTTTTACCATAAGTATTGGGATCAATCTACGGATGAGATTTAAGCCAATATACAGAATGGTTATGAAGCATATACGAAGCAGCATCGCATGATCTATTGCTACAAAAGTGATACAAATGTGACATTTAGTGACTGGTAAAATACATCATTGTAAAGAAGAAAAAAATCTATGGTAAGTGATGATAATTTATTTCTTACAATACACAAGGGTTTTTGGCTTGAAATAGCTTTAATATTGCATATTACCGTAATTAACAAAAAGCTCCAATCATTCAAATTTGATATAAAAAGATAGGTCTACCGTATATCAAATGATATGTATTGGCTAAGAAAAAAGATGACATATATGAATTACATTTATTTTTGTATGATAATGTCACTGGCCAAATTGTGCATCAGTATTATGCCTGTTTTTCAACATTTTTTGTTTTTCTTAATTTGTTCTTACTTCATCTGAACAGTAATCTGTTTAAAAGTGCAGCAACATAATGAAGCTTCTTCACACAGCATACCTCTCTCCTAAATTAAACAGGAAATTTCACCTGCGAAATATTGTGGAATTTATTCATTATGAATAAACTTCAGGATATGAGAATCCCCAATTGAGAAATCGAGGAAAAACCTGCAATATTTGAATATAGTCAGAATTTTTAGCTCCCCAAATGACTAGAGCATCATTCCATAATTTTATTTCTGCCATGAAATTTTTTAAACCATTAGCATCTAATTCCATCCGACCATGGAGAAACACAAGCTGGTACAAGCATAAATGTACACAATAAAAAGAAAACATGACTATGTTGATCATTCTTCACCTTTGTAAAATCAAAACCATCAAGACCACATAGCTTCACATCTTTCTCTAAAAAAAGGCATAGCATTCTGGCACCATCTGATATTTCAGTGAGGTTACTGTTTTGTACCCAGTTCTACTACCGGTAGGTAAAAAAACAAACTTTCATATTTCACACTCTGATAAGTGAGGTGTATCGTGAAATGTGACTTTTCAATGTTAGGCACACTGTTTTGGAAACTCTTAACGCTTTTTGTACAATTCTTTCTTTTTTCTCTTTATATTTCCAGTGTATTCTGTCATATCAAAAAGCTCATCTTGATGAAATATTTTGCTCACTGTTAATAAAAAGCTTATCAACATTCATTCAAAAAACTTTTCATACAAAGTTTCAATATCTAAGTAACAACTTTTTACCATACAAGTGCAAACAGCTAGAACACATATTTCAATGGCCTTTCTTTTCTTTTTGAGCAAGTTGTTTTTATTATCACATTGACTATAGGGCTAGAAGACACTCTCTTACGCTTCTAAGGGCTGGAAGCCTGAATCGACATTACAGCTATCATGTTTTGTGTGCATAAGGCTTTAGAGTGCTACCAAGACAAAGTGCTCTAAACGTATATCATAAATTGTGTGAGATGGAATCTTAATAAACATCCCCTTTTTCATTGTTTATCATGATTGCGATCTATGATAATTAAGTTCACAATTCATTCAATTTTGAAATTTAAGAAGAAAAGCTTTGCTTTGTCTAAAAATATTTGACACAATATTACAAATATTTGGGCGATATAAATGGCCTACGTTACTGAAAATGTTATGAATGGAAGTCTGGCATGTAGTGGTTTCCTTTTATATTATTTCATTTAAAAAATGAAGTTATTTATAATTGCATTCATGAATATTTTCTATAAAATTTAACAAACATAAATTACTTCTACATTAAAAATTCTGCCATAAACAAGATCATGTACAAAATGTCCATAGTACTCAACAAGCAAATTCACCACTTTTAATAGACGAACATGTTACAATAATTAGGGTACGGGACTAATAGTTATTAACAATGCACTTATACAATAAAAGTTACGACACTTTGCACAACATACCAAATTCCCATATACTGAAAGGTGACAAGTTATAATATCATTTATATCTTACCTAAATTGGCAACTTCACATGAACAAATTATATTTATATAAATGAATATTTTGAGGAAAATCATATATTTGTTCAAATTGGCAAGGAACTGAGCTGTCATTTTGTATACTAACAGCATACACATTAAAACTGATCATTTCATGAGATGATTGTATGCTTTGACAAACTAAAAACGTTCTTATGGTAATTTAAAATGTAAATTACTACGTAAGTGTTTACTTGTTATAAAATCAGACATGCACATTAGCAAATGCTAGTACAAGTACATGTTTAATTTTTTCAAAATCAAGGGAAAAAAACAAACATTCAAAACAAAACCCCTCTATCTTTAATACATACATGTATCAGAAGAGCTTGGGAACTTGTACAATAAATATTGGTTATCTGACACAGATAGACCTATTTCATATTAGATTTGATATTGCACTCAATTTTAATCTTTAATACCGGTATTTAAATTGCGTAGAAAGGGGCTCCATTTATGGTCCTTATACAAAAGCAAGCCTAGGTTACTCATACAAATATTCATATCCATCAAATATTCCAATCTTTGAAAGCTGGGGTTTCGAAGTCTTTGACTCTGAAATCCTAAAAATAAATATAACAAAAACAATCTTTCTTTAAAAAAGAAATCAAGGCATTCTCATCACTGCACATCTCTTTTCCTCTCTCTCTCTCTTCCATAATATCCACATCTTTTTTCTTCAAACCGTTCTTATCCTTTTGAATTAAGCTGTATGCGACTACATACAGGTATCTACCTTTTATATAAAGCTTACATCTCTCCTCTCTAGATTTGGAGAATGGCATTAACTTTAAAAAAAAATTCATCAGCGTGTCGAACAAACTTACCCAATGACCTTTCCATGAAAAGGAACTACATCAGTTTATTTCCATTTTAGGCCATGATTAGCAGTGAAGTTCTGTGCGTTTTCTGCTGTGTACATACATTCCCCGCATAAAAATACAATTTTTCTAAACATCCACTGCCACACTTAACCTGTTTACTACTGAATTTTCTCGTTCCCATAAACTTAACACAGGGACAGCCCGGTCCATGTAGGCGATGAGTTAACACATAAGCTTGTGGTACTGTCAATACAAATATTGCATTCGTTATTTAAAAGTCGAGTTCAAAATGCAGCAGATAACCTTTTCTCCTCCTCCCATAGGAGTGGTCTCAAATTTTCTTTCTGAGTTACTGTCATTTTTTCCAATCATTTTGAATCTGATCTGATTTAACTCAATGAGTAAACACTGTGTATAAAGTACAGCAGTAGATAATACGGACATGTATCATGGCTCAGGTTCTACTTTAACAAAGCTAATAATATAATTATATAATATTGACTGGCCTTGAGGGGTATATCAGAAATATTGACCAAGCTCAGATCATATTGCCCCAAGTCGAAAGACGAGGGCAATATCGTCTTAGCGCGGTCAATATTTCTGATATCCCCCGAAAGTAAAGCCAGTCAATATTTTTATTGTTATCCAAATCAGACATCTAGAGCAAATACATAAATCCACCATGACAATCTCAAGAACTGAACAAACTTTGTCAAACCAGCACTGTGCATCCAGTGCTTGACAAAATTTTCGATACACTGCAAACAGTGTGCATTTGGTGTGATTATTACGTCACAATAGAGTGCGCGCAAAGTCCGCAGGTTCTCGTACGCATAATAAATGCGCAATGAAAATGACAAAATATGGCGCGGTCAATACAAGATGCCCGGATGCGAGACCGTGGAAAATACCAAGGTATATTTTCACTCGTCTCTACACGCAAAGTCAATACGCGCAGGGAGACCAAGGAAAATACAAAGAATGTACCCCTCCGTTCCCACTGCTAGTGAAAACTAGGGCAATACGGTTCTGTAAATGACTAGCTCAGATGTCTGATACGGGTAATAATACTCTTTATTTCCATATGTGGGTAGGTAGGATGGTTTTTATGCATGTATTATTTAGACCTTTTCTAATTTTTCTTGAGGGTTTCTTTTACAGCAACGAAAAAATTCTTCAAAATAAAGAAGTCATAAGGTCAACAATGGCAAGTACATCAACAAAATTGGATCACATGTATCAGGTGATCTAAATGATCACATGATGATTACATGATGATCACATGACATTATGACAAAGAGATTCTAGAAGTCTCTATCTACTCTGACCCCTGCTTACTTGTTTCTAGTACACACTTGCGCATTCTAAGTTATTCATAAGCACTCAATGGCACAATATACACTTACAAACTCTTATAAACGACTTCAAGCTTTCTAAAAAATAGCGATTGATATGTAGTTTTCTCCAAAAGATGCACATACATGTATATAATCAAATAAATTATCTATACCATGGAAAATACATATAAAAATTTGTGCTTTACTCTCTACGTCTAATATTCAAAGAAGGTCACACGAGGATCACGATTAAAAACATGTATTTACAAATGATTTCTTTATCTACTGATGCAGCCATCAGCTGTTTAGACAGATTGAAATAAATAAATCAAGTAAATCTCACTGTATTCTCTCTCTCTAATGCTCACACTCCCTAAATAACCATCTTTTCCTGAAATCACCATCACCATACAGCACCCCCAAAGCGCAGCTCATGCTCCCACAGATCATTGCAGTGATCAGACGTTTACTCTGGGCTTTATTTTATCAAGAGATAATGGTTTTGAGCTTAAGTTGTATTTGGATCTTAGATTAGGATTGAGATTAGGATTAGTGTTAGGTATAGTATTGGGTCCAGCATTGAAGTTTTAGAATTTAGAATAGTCTTAGAAATAGACTGCGGATTGATTGCTGCTGAAGCATGTGTCGTTCGACCATCAATGGCATAACATTCAAAGATTGAAATGAGACATAGAAATGATGACATCTGTCCAACTATAAATGCAGCATGACATGGTTTCACATGTCCCACATAACTTGCTTGAGGTCAGCCTGACATACAAAGCATGTTATAAATACACTGAAGCTATGAGAAACCATCATGAATTAAAAACCCTATGGAAGGATCAAAATGTGTTTTGAGATGTCTTATTGAGGGAGACAATCCTTCATCAAGATTCATCACCATGACTACCATGGTCGCCACCAGATTCAGACCTTTGATAATGGTCAAATCTGACCATTAGACCCAGCTTATCGTCAAGTTCACTTATCAATTCAGCACCACGCTTGAAATCCATACATAAAAAGCTACCGCTCATTAGATACCTGGGATTTACCAATATTTGTGTGTGTTACACAAATTGGATAGCCAAGTAGTGTTCATACTTAAAAAATACAGGTCATAAAAAGAGAATGATCCTAGTCCAAACAATACTGAGAGCAAATATTTCTTAGACTGAACGTTCTTTTAATCATTTAATCAAGGTGCAAAATGACTCTACATTGGTGGTAAAATTTGACCCGTCATTAGACAATTTACCTGGTATTACTGTACCACATCACAATTTTGATGTGGTACTAGGCTGACCCTATGCGAACACAGGTCAATCAATTCAGGATGACCTTTGAACCCTGCAAGTTCTACGTGAAGATGAAGATGATGATGAAGAGAGTCACAGCGTTCCCTTTTTTAGTTCGGAGTTGAAATATCGTCAATATGTGTCTAGCTCTGAAATATTCACAGGAAAAACTACCAAAATCTTCTGATGATTTGACGATGGTTTATTTAATTTTCAAGATGTCTCCACCTCCATACCCGGCTTACCATGCAGCATAAAGGAATGACCCCCGACCTCTCATGCAAAGTACATGACCTTGAGGGTGTCATCATGCACCTTGACGGCCCGTATCATGTCCTCAAAGCTCCGCCCGTAGCTGCTGGCCCCGTGGTGGCTGCTACCATCGCCACCACTAGAAAGAGAAAGAAAAGGAATCAAAAAAGGAAAAAATCAGTGCATTGAAGGGTTTTTGTCTTAACTGCAGTATACCCCACCAGGGGGGGGGGGGGGGGGGGGGGGGGGGGGTTCACAAAGATCCTAAGTTGAACTTATCTCTAAGTTGTAAAATGCATAAAATGTTGATTGAAATATTCATAATTTCTATTATCAAGGAGATTTCATGTTCTCAATGTGGAATTTGTAAAAAGTCTTAAATACTAGAATGTTTTGCTTTTGAATATTATTTATTTTAAGGCTACAAATGGCATTCCATAATGTATAAGTCCAACTTAGAGTTAATTTTGACTTAGGATCTTTGTGAAACACCCCCCAGGAATACACATGGGAGCATGACGCATTCAAGTAAGGGTCATGATTTTATAGGGTCAAGGTCAGGGTTACCATCAGGGTAGGGGGCAGGACAGGGGTTACTTGTGTGGTGGGATATTTGGGATAGTCTGTTGTTGGAAGTTTGATTTCAGTTTAACCCTATGTCAACTGGGGGGGGGGGGTCAATTTGACCCCCCCCTGTAGAAATTTCGCGACTACTCCGAAACCGCGGCAGATATAAAATTTTCCTTTCACGACTTTTTACTTTCGAGTCTTACGCATCTTTTAAAACAATTTTTTCGAAAATCGGACCTACGGTTACAAGGTCACATGACCTTTTGTCTTTGCATGTCAGCCCGAAAATCGCTCATTTTCATGATTTGTGTACAAAACATATGTAAAAGTCATTTTTCCTAAAAATAGATAAAACATTGGTTATTGAGTCTTGTTTAAAGTTTAGATGTTTGTTTTGGGGTCAAAATAGTTGAATTGTAGTTATAAATGAAATAAAACAACAAAAACAATAAAATACATAAGTTAAAAAAACAATGAAATACATAAGAAATTATCAAAACAAGAGATAACATAAGGAATAACCTGGCTCTTCCAATTTTTTGTGTTGTATTATTATTCCAAATGGTCTAATAAATATATGTAGTGAAAAAGAATACTTAAATATGAATAATCTATGATTTATGGGCAGAAATGTGAATTGTATGACCTTATTTGCATAAATTAGCATAAATATGCAAATGAGTGAATTTTTCAAAAATTTGAAATTACCATAGTATTCTTTACACTTCACTTGACATGCATGCAAATTTTCGCGGCGATCGGCGGTGAAACGGCCGAGATCTTAGGGGGGGGTCAAATTGACCCCCCCCAGTAAAAACCTGGTCTGAAATAGCCCAGTTAAGATAGGGTTAACATATTGAATGCTCAGAACCCAGATAGTGCAAACTATTCTATAACAGAGTTTATAACACCCTTCTTTCCACATGATTGATTGATGACATTTCAAATGGGTTTGAAACTGGGTTTTATTGGTGCTTGGTAGTCAATGGGCTAACATTCTCTTTTTGCAGAGGCAAATGGTTAATATAATTAGAGAAGCCACTATTTTTTTTGGAAATATTTCTTTTCAGGTTGTTTGCAGCAAGCCATGATCATATGGTAGTCACAAACAGGAAATTTAGAGGTAAAACTTTTATTACAACAGACAGGTTAAACCAGTGAAATATGGCTACTACCAGACGGAAAGAGAAAAGTGTCACTTACACTTAGGTGGACTTCTAGAAAAATTCTACAACACAGACATTTTACAAGTACATGTATATATGCTTTAACATAGAGGGAGAAAATATGCATGAAAGCAATCACTGTAAACAAATGGCCTTTATAGAGAGGTGGCTACTATTAAACAGGTGTGACTGTATCCTTTTATAGAAGGAGGGGTTGGGTGGTTTAAATGTAGATGGGGGTAGATGGGCAGAATCATACTTTGGTAATAGACTAAAAGTAATTTACTCGGTGATACGTTTGGGTTTGGAAACTGAGGCCTTGCCACGAATTCTATCTTTAACATTAATGCTTAAAGTAGTCGCCCGAAGAAAATTCACGACAACTGATAATTATGGACAAATTATATGTGGATGGAAAAATTTTCTTTTGAAAAACAGGAATAATTTTCTAAAAAATCAGATAGATATCATGGAAAAGCGTAAAATGCTTTGTGGCTAGCTGTGTCTCGCATGTGACATCACAAATTTTGATGCTCTACGGAGGACCGCTGAAGGCCGAAAATCTGGATCTCAAAATTAACATTTTTGAGAGATGATTACTACGGGCCCCAAATATACTTTGAAGAGGGTTATATTTGATCAGAAAGGCTTCCCCTTCGCAATGATACAAATTTTGCATGAATTCAAAGCACTTTTGGTTCTTTGGGTGACTAATTTAACATCAATATGAACAAAGTGATTCTTTTCTGCATGATATCTTTAAAGCAAAAGCAATCAAACAGCATAGTACAGTGTACTGATGCAGCATAGACAGCTTGATGCAAAGTTTGTGCTGATTATGGAAATGCAAATATTCTTTATTTCAAAGTGTTCAGCACTTATAAATATCATTTGGGTTGCTTTGTGGTATGAACAAGCTTTGTGGCAATTGACAGGAGAGGCAGTTTGGGTGCTTTTTGGTAGAAAAAGAAATCTTTATTCTTTAATGATGAAAATTAAAATTACATTTTTCTACATCATGTTTTCTACAATCACTTCCCATCCTTTTAGTAAATCTACCTTGCATACATGTTTATGTATCCCTTCAACAGACTTCAACAAACGAAGATTGAAGAAAAAAGATTGAAGAAAAAAAGAATAAAGCAAAAACATCAGTTCACATTTTTTCACTCACTTGCTATTTGTGCCTGACTGATGGCTGCAAAAATAAAAGTGATGAATAAAAAAACAAAATGTAAATAAACAGCAAAAATATACATACTAAAAAAGGATCTTTTTTATGATTTTGCTTCATGAAAGATAAGCATTTGATTTCCTATGAAGTAACATGCAAGCATTTAAAACATTGATGTATCTGTAAATTCAATTTAGTCTGAAAAATAGGCTCAAATGTAAAACAGAATAAATAACATTACTTATCTAAACAAAATAAAGAAGAGATAACATCAGGAAAAACAGTTTTAATACTGATGAAGCTACACTCGGTAATTGAACATATCACCATTATCCAAATATCTTTATAGAATGTTATACATATTACACATACATGTGCAAAATGTATTGAATTTGTTTGCCTATAATTTTCTTAAACGAGGCACTTGCTAATAATGCGGCTACTTTGACAGGTATAAATCTCGCTGTTGCTGCTACAACTTCAACTATGACTTTTACTACTACGGTGACTACTACTATTACTAGTATTACCACTACTACTACTACTTGCAAAACACATTTGCTACTTCAATTTACTGCTACTTTTACAATACATACAGCCACTTATCTGCAATAAAACTGAAATAGTAAAGTTCTTCAACCACAGCACTACAATACACAGCCTAAAATTGCAGAATGACAGACAAAATAAAACTAATAAATAAAACTTCCTAAACTATCCATAAAAATGAAAAGATGTACAGGAACATGTCTACTAGCTGAACTGCACAGCACACTAGCTGCAAAGAAGAAGAAGAAGAAGAAGAAAGAAGGCAAAGAAGAAGAACAAAAAGAAGAAGGCAAAGAAGAAGAAGAAGGCAAAGACAAAGGAGGAGGAGGAGGAGGAGGAGGAGGAGGAGGAGGAGGAGGAGGAGGAGAAGAAGAAGAAGAAGAAGAAGAAGAAGAAGAAGAAGAAGAAGAAGAAGAAGAAGAAGAAGAAGAAGGCAAAGAAGAAGAACAAAAAGAAGAAGGCAAAGAAGAAGAAGAAGAAGGCAAAGACAAAGGAGGAGGAGGAGGAGGAGGAGGAGGAGGAGGAGGAGGAGGAGGAGGAGGAGGAGGAGGAGGAGGAGGAGGAGGAGGAGGAGGAGGAGGAGGAGGAGGAGGAGGAGGAGAGAAGAAGAAGAAGAAGAAGAAGAAGAAGAAGAAGAAGAAGAAGAAGAAGAAGAAGAAGAAGAAGAAGAAGAAGAAGAAGAAGAAGAAGAAGAAGAAGAAGAAGAAGAAGAAGAAGAAGAAGAAGAAGAAGAAGAAGAAGAAGAAGAAGAAGAAGAAGAAGAAGAAGAAGAAGAAGGCCTGTATATTGGCAGATCTGAGCAAGCAAAAGAAAATAAGGTAAATAAGCAACAGAAAACCGTTGGCAGAGTGGTACTAAATTGATCATAAATCAAAGAAAAGCAATCATCATTGACAATTGGCATGGAACCAAAGCTGACAAAAACAGAAAAAAGCCAAACTTCTCAAAAAGCATGGGAAGGCTGGGGTGGCAAGCAAAGCAAATCTAAGCTAGCAAGCAAACAAAGTGTATGCTGAGAGCAAGAAAGGCATTGTTGCAAATCATTGAAGACAAAGTAAACCCCCTTATGGCTCTCAACAGAGACAAGTTTGTCTCTGAGCTTACCTGTCATGGTCGTATCTATCGTGGTCCTTCTCTACCAGATGGTATCTGGCACGGAAGGCCACCAGGTGGGCGTAGTAGGCGGGGGCGGGGATGGACACGCTACGGGTGCAGCGTACGTAGGTGTGGCACAGCTGGTAGGTTAGACACTGGAGTTCGTCAGCCTTGAAGCGGTTGTCGTCCCAGAGGACGTGGTAGTGAGAGGGTCGACTGGTGCCCTGGACAAGTGGAGAAAGGGAGTGGATGCGATTATCGTGGTGTAGTGGATAAGTCATTAGAGTTTAGACTAAAAAGGACTAGGTTCAAATCCCAGCCAAAGCCTCGTCTTAGGCAAAACATTCCCATACTCCCGCAACTTAGTCACCAATGTATAAATGGGGACCTGGTATGATGTTGAAAGCCAACTTCTACTTTCATTTAAGATATGTCCACACGATGACCATATGGTAGGAATAATCCCAAAGGACTGGAGATGGTGCATACACTGTGTGCGTACATTAATCAAATGACTGGGCAAAAAGTAACAGATAGGCATTTAAAGCCCATCTGTACTAGTGTACAGGAGGGATTAGACCACCCTGCAAGGTCACTGGACAGGTGGTTATCTCATCAAATCAGCTCTCAATTAACATAAGAAAAAGAGGATCATGGGGACCGATGGTCACCGATTAGGCATAGTTTGTTATATAGAGGGCGCAAGTAGCTTTAAGTTGTGTAGTGGGGCTTTAAACATGCATCAACTCCTCTATAAATCCAGAGCAATTTTATCAAAATTTCTACAACAAAGCAGTATTTTTCAACGTTCTTCTTGTCTCTATGTTCACGACTCTCAAAATGCAGATGAGCATATTTCTCAGATTATCCCTACCTGTATACCGGCGTGACTGCAGAGGAAGAAATCAAACTCAAGAGGATGGGTGATGCCGCTGTCTACTGTAGTACCTGCTGGGATGTTACCACTCCTTCCAATCTAAAGAGAGAGAAGACAACAATGATGAGACATACATAAACAGAGAGAGAAGAGAGAGAGAGAGAGCAAGAGAGGAGTTTGTGGGAAAGGCACATAGAAAGAAAGTGAAAAGGAAGGGGGATAGAGGGGGGAGAGAGAGAGAGCTAGATATATATGGAGAGAGAAAGAGAAGGAGAGGGGAGAAAGAGGGGAAGAGACATAATAAGAGAGATAGGGAGGGAGGGGAGAGAGAAACAGAAAGAGGACAGAGTATGGGAGTGACACATAGAAAAGAAAGGAAAGTGAAAAAAAGAGGGAGAGTGGAGAAGGAGATATTAAAGGAAAGATTCATAGTAGATTTGTTTTCCTTTTCATTCTTTACTAAATACATATCTCCAAATGTTTGTCTTGGCAACTGTGACAAATGTCCATATTATTTCCATTACTGTATTTATTTCTGTTCTTCACTTCTCATTCATTTCTTCTTTCCATCCCTCTACGTTTCCACTTACCTGTTCTCTTCTCTCAGCACAAAAGAGTCTGGTATGATGTCTCTTTTGAACCACAATGAACGTGATACCAGGCATAACCTTCTTCCATCCTCCCATCTATCCATCAATCAATCCATCCATCAATCCATCTATCCATCCATCTATCCCTCTATCTTTCCACTTATCTGTTCTCTTCTCTCAGCATTACAGAGTATGGTATGATGTCTCTTTTGAACCACATTGAATATGATACAGGCCTCATAATCTTTTTCCATCCTCCCATCCATCCATCAATCAATCAATCTATCCCTCTATCTTTCCACTTACCTGTTCTCTTCTCTCAGCACAGAAGAGTCTGGTATGATGTCTCTTCTGAACCACAATGAACGTGATACCAGGCTCATAGAAGTCTTCCAAGGAGCGGCAGGCATTACGGATTGCGGTCATCTCTTGAGCTAGCACCTGGTTTCGAAGACGAAAAGAAGTTGAATATTAACCCAAACATTTTCCACCATAATATATTCTAAGTCCTCTCGCATGAAATTTGTGACTAAACACAACTTGACTTTCAATTGAGCAAGAACGCTTGATTAGGATTTGAGACTAATTTTCTTAGTTCAATCAATTCATCATAAACGTTTTTATATTTCATGGAAGAGGCCCAAGCTAATGATAGTGCATCCCCACATTGCAGACCTGAATACCAACAAAACTGGGTTATTACTTTAATTATACATTGTAAATACAGGCATATTATTCATCTGAATGCTCCTCACCTAAACACCATGTCACATTGAAACATTTGATGTTCGTTAACAATATCAGGCAGCAAACAAACGCTTTGCACGGTCCACTCCGATACCCACCTGTAAGAATTGTCCTTCGCTGACCCCGTCCCTGTACATGATGATCCTGGCCGGTTTAAATCTGGTTGACCGATAGAATTCCATCAGGAGTTCCCTGACCATTCCCATTAGATCCTGAATGATCTCAACCCGGTGATTCTGAACTCGCACACTGGCACAATAACGGCTTGGATGGCCGTCCATACTACCCACAACCTGTCAGGAGAGGAATGCACAGATTTTGTTAAAGGCATAGTTTAACAATGTTAAATCTGAGATGCACGCCCCTACGTGTTATCAGTATCTGTGATATGGTGTAATATTGAAGCCCTAAACAAAAATGAGCTTCAAAACGATCAAGAAGTGCCTCAAAAAAGTAAAAAATCTTTGAGTGACCGGTTTTACCATACTCGTGTTCCCCAATAGACTGTAGTGTTATGAAAACCGTTAGGTAAACGCAAAATTTGATTTAGATTTCCAATCATAAATATCTTGATAATCAGACAGGCGATTGGCTTGTAAATGTCATGGGATTCATGTAGGCCCTTATGATTGCAGCATGAGCTAAATCAAGGATTTTTTTAAAGGATCTGAAACAAAGTTACCGGATCCCTTTAAGGTCATATTGCAAAAGATGGAAGAGTAAATTTCCACTTGACACCTCAGCCATACCGCCGAACAGCAACTCTAAAATGACTCCATAACGACCGATTCTTGGCCACATTTTACACAAAGTTCAAAATTATGTAAGATTTTTTTTTCTAGGGGGGGGGGGGGGGGGGAATTGCAATGTCCATCAATCATTATACTTTGTGAAATCATATTGATAATATATACTACCCTATCATATAAATGAAAATCTAAGCTTATAAATGCAGGGTACCTTATGTGCAACTAGGCGTTCCTTGGGATCAACATTCAGTTAAAACAGATTGTTCAGGAAGAAATTAAATTGTTTTTGACAGGTTGTGCCAAGAACTTACAGCAGCAATGGAAGGTTTCTTGTCATCTCCGGCCGGCGGGTGAGTGACATCTGCTCCAAGGAAGATGACTGGCTCAGCAAAGACACGAGGTCTGACATAAAAAAATAACGTACACATTATGGACAAGTTACATCAGGATGGTTGTAATACTGGTTTGAAAGTTCTTATATCACATCCAAAAGTAAACAGGGGGGGGGGGGGTGTTTCATAAAGCTGTTCGTAAAGTTACACATGACTTTACGAACGACTTGAATATGAAGTGCCAGATAAGATGCCCAAAGTTTTTCCTGATGTTTTCACAAAGTGTGGCTATATTTCCAATAACCTCAACTAAATTATGGCAAAAAAATATACTTTGTATTAAAAATTGTTTGCTATGATAAGAATGTAGTTTTACATCTGCACAGTTCAACTTTGGTTGATGCAGTTAAAAAATGATTGAGCATCCCATTTGGCTTTTCATATATAAGTCATTCGTAAAGTCATGCGTAAATTTACGAACAGCTTTATGAAACACCCCTCAATACCTGTAGTAGTTTCGATGTCTAGAGTTCAGACCTCTTCCTCAGATGCAAACTGGCAGACTGAAGTAAGCCGGGTCTGAGGAAGACATCTGAACTCTAGACATTGAAACTGTTACAGGTAATTTCTACTATTGGATAAAAGAACTTTCAAATCACTTAAGTATACATTACATTAGTATAGTCAAGAACCTGCCACACTGAAGGAGCCAAACCATTGGATAAAATTTGATTAGGTTTCTTCTTCTTCTACTTGTAATCTCCAGGGCTATGCATCCTATCTCCTGCAGATCTGAATGAAGCTGACCAGGGGGGTGTTTCACAAAGATCCCAAGTCAAACTTAACTCTATGTCGGACTTTAAAATTATGGAGAGCCATTTGTAGCCTTAAAATATATTTCAAAGCACATATTCAGGTATTTCAGACTTTTCATAAATTCCACATCAAGAACATGAAATCTCTTTGATAATAGAAAATATGAATGATTTTAATCAACATTTTACGCCTTTTAAAATAACTTTTACAAAATATTTTTGGCTTTCCATAATTGTTAAGTCCAACTTAGAGATAAGTTCAACTTAGGATCTTTGTGAAACACCCCCCCCCCCCCCCCCCCCCACCCCAGTTCAGTTGTGTATTGCAGGCACTCAAAACACTAAGTTTACACCCTACATTCCGTAGAAACCTTCAATACAGGTCTACATGTACCTTATATTGGGAACCAGGATATTGTTGATACCACCAAGTTTGACGTTGATCTTGAGGCAGAGATTGGAGAGGGTTTGTGCCGTGGTTCTGTTCACATTCTTGACTTGTACACACTGTGTGGCTATACCCAGCAGAGTGTCACCAACTCGCTTCACTTCAGCTGTGGAAATAACAAAAATTAATTGTATTAACAGTTTAGTGATGGTTACAGAGCTGTCATATTTTTTTAACCTGCTTCATAAATATATTTTGTGTCCAAATGCTCAAATTACTGATTTTTCCCTACCGTTTGTGTTGTAAACAGTAATCTCTGATATCTAACATTAACAAAGAAATTAAACCACTTTTTTATTTAAAGAACAGCAAGCTTTTTTTGTCCAAAAACATGAACATTATAATGAGATGACTATGATGATGATCATCATTATCACCATCATTGGGATTATCATCACCATAAAAATCATCATCATCATCATCATCATCATCATCATCATCATCATCATCATCATCATCATCATCATCATCATCATCATCATCACCACCATCACCAAAACCGCCACCACCTCATCACCATCCATTTTATCACCAACACCATCCCTACCAGCACATGAACTCACCATAGACGGGGGTTTTACCAGGCAGCACCATCACGATCAGCTGCAGTCCTTTGTACCTTGACTTTACATTGTCCTTACGTTGACCACCACCACCACCATCACCACCACCACCACCAACACCACCGCCACCATCTTCATCACTCTCCCTTTTATCACCAACACCATCACTACCAGCAAGTTAACTCACCATAGACGGGGGTTTTACCAGGCAGCACCACCACGATCAGCTGCAGTCCTTTGTACGTTGACTTTACATTGACCTTACGTTGACCACCACCACCACCATCACCACCACCACCACCACCACCACCGCCACCATCTTCATCACTCTCCCTTTTATCACCAACACCATTACTACCAGCACGTTAACTCACCATAGACGGGGGTTTTACCAGGCAGCACCACCACAATCAGCTGTAACCCTTTGTACGTTGACTTGAGGTGCCTGAACATGGGTTCCACCTGATCGGCGCCCACGGCGTACTTACAGAAGCAAGGCTGTCCCATGATGGGCATCCCCGCATCATTGGAGATCTTCTGGAGTTGTGCTGTGAACGTCCTGCAGAAACGGGTCATCAAAGGAGTTTTTGTGATTGAATTGAATTTGAATTTATTCATCACTTTCATAACAAAAAACAAAGGCAAGAATACAATAAAATATTTGTTGCAAACATAGATAAACCAATAAAATGGAAAATACACTAAAGGAAATTGCAAAGTAGTTGGATTATTAGGAAGGTTACAGAAACTTATAGGTAGATGATCCTAAAAATGTACACACAAAAAACAAAAAAAGGGACAAAGAAAATACAATGGTAATTATACACATTAAAACAAAAATTGGGGTTGTCAAATTTAAATTGTCTGCATCAGGTGAAGTTTTAAATTATGCCTTAAATTGTTTCAAGTTGCAAACTGTTAAAGTTTTAGGGGTAGTTTGTTCCAGATGGTAGGTCCTTGGCATAAAAAGACACAAGGGATGGTCAAATTAAATCTGATTTATATTAATGAGCTATGGACTGGGAATAAAGAAACTCTGTGGAATGCTAAAACACACCGTACCAGTATAAAAAGTGATTTAGATTTTGAGGAATGAGGCATCATAAGTTTTGCATAGTTTGGGAAAGATTTGAAGGGCGCTTTAAAAACAAGATGTCCTTCAATGAAATATGATAATATGAAGCTACCTTTCACTGCACAAGCCATAAATGTTACAGCTATTTTAACGATATTGTTAATATCTACCAGGTATCTTTAACAATTACCCAAAAATACAAGAAATAATGATCTTCTGTACTTAAAGAAATAGTTGAACGATTTTTCCCCCTTAGGGCTTTGTCAGGTAATGATTTTATTTTTCCTTTAAGAAGTTTGTATGCATCAACAATTTTGTATTTTTAAAAAGTCCTAGAAGGATAGAGAGTTGTGAAACTAGCCCTGTAATTGAAGAACAAAATACTGCATTATCTGGCAGTACTGGATCATATCAAATATTTGTGGCTATTTCATGGATGGGTAGCAGTTATGAGCAGGGCTTCTGATTATTATTTATAATTTTTAATATAATCATTGCCTCACCTGAGAGCTTCTTCCCTACACTGGTGCTGTGGTGCGAAACAGGCGATGGCCCAGACTCGGATCTCGACACCAGTATGGAACTGCTTGCCTCTCATGTCCCATACCCCTTGGGCAGGGATTGCCTGAGTCTTGTTTTGCTGCGACATCTTTCCGCCGTACTGGATCTTCGGAGCGGGTAGAACTCTGCCCTCTATGGTGACCATGTCATTACTGATACTCAGACCAAACTGTCGGACGTAGCGGTCATTGTTGAAATTGGCTTTATGTACCTATGTAGGAAGTAACAGCACATTGACTTTAAGACTGCTGTCCAAACTTATCTTTTTTCAAAGTAATTATTATTTGTTGTAGTGGAATATCATTTGGTGTAATTTAATTTGTAATTTGTATGTAACAATGCAATTATTTATAATTTGTATGTAATAATGTAGGCCTAATAATATTTAATTTGTATGTGATAATGCAAGTTGTATGAATATCATAATGTAAAGCGCATAGACTTGTCATCGATGATAATTATGCGCTATATAAATCACAGTTATTATTATTATTATTGAAGCATGACCAACGATATAATTAAGTGTCCATGGAGCAGATTGCATTACTTGATAGATTAACAAGAACTTCATTTAAGTAGGTTTATGACAACTTAGAATCAAGAATGACTCAAACATATAGAAACTTTGATGGAAATCATTGGCACCATCTTTCAAACTTCAAAAGCAACAGGTAGTTTAGACCTCCCAAGATGTGATACAATAAGCAAAATTTCTTGGATACTGTATTAAAAGTGTGCCTTTCTTTTTATCTTACATACAGGATTGTTAAATTGATGTTTACCATCATGGACTAAAATCTGTTTCAAGATAGACAATTACAAATTACAAATGTAAATAAAATTGCATTTCTGATGCACTTGTAAACTTGATGGGCACTGTAAGAGTCAACATTCTATAAAAACTACACCACAAGACTTTTTACATATTCCTGTTTAACATTCTCATTTTGCACTTACCAAATTTTTGATCTCCTTTTCTCGATCAGGGGCAGACCTTGCAGTGGCCTGATAAAAAAAGGTCACAAAAATCATGATAACATTGCTAGCTCCTCAACTTTTTTCCAATGAATGCAGATATATATATATTTGTTTTTAACTTGTGGTCATAAAAGTGAGTTTTAGCTACTTACTGGCTTGTCCACTTCATCTATCTCTCTAAGGGTGCGTTTATTGACCAAATTCTTGCCTAGAATCAGATTTCTCAAACGTCTTTCAGGCAAATTTTGAAGGTGATAAACGCAAAGGGTTTTTTAAAAGTATCTAAAGACGCAAAAAAGGTGTGTTTTTAATGTGACATACAGCCAGAATCACGTTTCTGAGAGATGATAAACGCAAAGCTGTTTTGAACCCCACATACAAATCGGACCTTCCCAGGTTAATTTCCGGTTCAAAGGCTAGCGCGCACCATGTGTCGATACGAGCATGTGTGTGTAGTTGACCTCCCAGAAACTGTCTGCTTCCCGGGTCAAACAGCGCAAAACAGCTGCGCAGACACAAGGCCTTTATTTTGAATCGTGAAGAGACGATAAACGCGACATCCCGCAAATCACTTTCCTATAGTGGGGTTAAATAGTGGGGTTCGATAGTGGGGTTCGATATGTACAATCTAGTGGCAAAACACGATAAACGCAACCTAAGACTACAGATATATGAATATCTGTACATAGAGTTAACTGAATCATTCACACCCCTTGCAAATTTTATGTTGTTTTTTTTTTTTGTAACTCAGAAATAAAAGTTAAAGTGGTTGAATTACGGCCTTTGTTGAATAATTTTTTAATGTAAGCTTTAATATGTCACATTCTCAAGCAACATAAATCATGATACCCTGGAATTTTTAACTACATTATTGATATGAACATTCGGGACCTCAATTCAAAGTTGTACACAGAGTCAGTCTTCCAGTAATTCAAAGAGATATGAATCAACATATTCTCAAAGGGTTAAGTTAATCAGACCTTGATCATTGTGGAGGTCTGCATATCCGTCAGTTTCTTGATACAGCGCTGCCCAGCAACGATGTTGCAAACCTGTCAAGAAAAAAATTAGAAATGGTCTTAAGAATTCAGCATCCAATAGTCCTAGTACTTTGATGGTTTATACATTACATTTGTATTCACCTAATTTATTTGCTATTATAAATAATCAGATAAAAAATAATGTCATATTAACAGTGATATTTTCTTTTCAAGGTCTCAAATTTATAAGCTACAGAACCTTGCAAAAGCATAAAGAAAATCAAATGTCCTAAAATATATACCTGCACATTTTCAACTCAGAACTAAAGTTTGCCTGATCATTTATCGAAATGTTCATATCACATTCAGAATCACAAACCCTCTGATTTGATTACTGATAGGAATTATTGAGTGATAATGGAATGATGCATTGTTTAAAAGGGGTGTTGCATACGTCCAGATGTAGAAAGGTGTGAAGCTACTTAAGGGAAGGGATCTGAAAAAACACACCTATACTCTCTTAATGGTATAATCTATACAAACTGTAAACTTCAGTGATACTGGAATGGCCCATTGTTTAAGAGGGGTGTTACATACCTCCAGAGGTAGGTAGGTGTGGCGCTGCTCCTGTCCAACCTGCAGACAGGGGAGATGAGGGTATCTGCAAAAGGGTGGTAAGAAAATGACAATTAATCTTTCAAAGTGCAACTTCTCTACATACTGTACACATGCTTGCAACATACAGGCAGAGGATATGGGTTGTGTTGGTAGGGGGGGGGAAGACATCTCTTGCTCTTGCTCAATCATGTTTGTACATTTTGCAAGTGAGCGAAGCAAGCAAGAAGAATGTGCTTTAACTTCATTACAGCGAAAGTATAAATGTGTTAATAATAATCAGAGTTACAGATAAGCTACACAAATCATCAAATATACAGCGTCACTGTTTGAGTATGAGGTGATGGTTTCCCAAATATCTATATTTCCAAAGTCACAATGTGGGGGGGGGGGGGAGCGCTGAGGGAGCATCCGAATATAAGAGATTACCAAATCACAAATAGACCCCCTTGCTGCCTAAAATCTGATGTTAAGTTTGCCTAATTATTTCAAAAATTCAAAAATATTTACTGACTTACTGCAAGATTCTGTTATGCCTTTCTTTGAAGTATTTGGCCACTGTACACTCCACAGTCTGCCCATTCTCAAGCTGCCATGGGAATCTATTATTAAATAAAAACAAACAAACAAAAAACAAATACAATAGTGCTTTCAACTTGATGATATTTCTTCCTACAATGAAACATGTGTGTACAGATTGCCCAAAGAGAGCAAAGAAAAGCAGCCTTTATGGACACACATATAATTCCTATACAGGTCCCCTTCATACATGTTTCAATGGAAAATACTATTTAAAAAAAAAAATCATGTTCTTTAAAAGTAATTTTTTAAAGACAGGTAGTCTTTCTATAAGGTGGTAACTAAAGCAGATATCGTGTTATTTGTGTTACACTTGGGAAACAAAGAAATACACTTTAAATTTAAAAAGAAAACGCTAGAACACATAATTCCTTATATCAAAAATTGTGATTCTTAAACTGCGATATATCTATATATTTGTTTAATGTATAAACTGTTATTTCCTCTTGCAACAGTAAGAGATAGAACTTATAACATTTTAATCCCAGTATGACCCAACACAATTACATGTTTTATTACATATTTGCCTTGAATTTGAAAGCTTTTCTCCAAGAACTTTCAGAGATCCAGCTTGTTAAAACAATCATCTTTCTCTCACCGATCCATGCAAACCCTTGGTGGACGACCCCCTGGTATGTTTGTCTCATGGAGGACCTCGTAAGATCAGTTGTGAAATTATTAAAAAAAAACTCACGTTTGGGTTTGAGCAGGTCTCTTGGTCACATTGCACACTCTATATTTCCGCCTCATGTTTCCACAGTGCGTTATTTCAATTTTTAGGCCTGGAAGCGAAAAAGAACCTAGGTGTAAAATTTAACATTTAAAAACAAAATTTTAACTGTTCAAATATTGATTGCCTACATCTGCATAGCTCCCTCTAAATAATAAAATGATATGTCAACGGAGAAATTTCACAATTTTATCATCAAATACACTTTATTATCATGAAAAGAAGAAAAAAATAGTTGAATATTTACTTAGTTTTAAACAAGTATTCATGTATGTCTACTTTAATAATTCTGTCATTTATTTTCTTCAATGCTTGAGAATCTTAATCTTATGATACACTTGGAACAAAAATTAGATCGTACTTGAGATGTTTCAGACTGATTTCACTTTAAATACCACTAACAAACTCCTTGTTATCAAACATTTTGGACCTCACATATTATGACTTATCAATATTCAAATCTTAATTGTGTATAATTTTCTTCTTCTTCAAGTACGACTATACTCTACAAAGAGGACTGTACTCAATGGAAGAGACGAAGAAGAAGAATTATATATATATAAAAGGTTTTTTATTTTTTAAATTCCATCGTCACAGTCTTACTACTTAATTCCCATTGGAATACAATTGAAAAGTACATGTATTTACAAGTTAAAAGTATAATAGTCTTAGAACTATGACATTATATATTTTAAAATATCATTAAAACTCTATAGGTCTAAAGGTATCCCCTCACCTTTGATCTCTTTGGTGAACTTTACCCTCTGCGAGTCCGATAGAGGGCGCCGTTGTTCTGAGATGTTCTGGATATCCAAGACCTCACACAGGAAGTCTATCACCGATTGAGCATTGTAAAATGCAGTCGCCGATACTGTATTCAAAATTAAAAATCAAAACGAAATTGTTATGATGAATGGGCTGATGTTATTAAAATTCCATTTTATCAATAGCTTATTAATATTGTCATAGAAAACTGCCAAGAGATCATGCCTGCATCTACTCGGAATGTGATTCTTTGAAGGGATACACTTCAGTACTCAAAGTTTAAGTGTCTAATGCAGAAATATGACAAGACCTTTTTAATCTATTTTTTTTTTTTTTTTAGCAGATGTTTCTGCATTTATTGATAAATCAAATACAAAACATTCAAATAACAATAATAGTATATAATATAATTGATTTACATCAAGAGTGACAACTTAATACACACAAAATAAAATATTTTTAAAAAAAAGTACATAATCGAAAGCTTGAAAGTATGGAGGTAAGTAAAAATAATCAAGATAAATGCAGAGGCCAACTATCATAAGCTAAGAAGCTTGAGGCGATAGCAGCCGGGAAGGGGGGGGGGGGGTACATGGCGCTGTTTTTAGGAGAATGTAGGGGAATAGAGAGTCACATATAAAGATTTTGTTCAGGAAATATCTGAATAAAAAGTGGAAAGAAATTAAGAAAAAAGAAAAAAGAAGAAAAATGTGCAAGTGTGTGCAAGTGGGTGTGTGCAGGTGAAGTAAGTGTTCGATTCGTATTGTTAATGAACTGGTCATCTAAAATTAATTTAAGTAAACAATCAAAACCTCTGAGACCCTTATGATGTTTTTGAATATGTAGATATTAAATATTTTTTCATCGATGCTTTGAATGAATAAAGAGTTGCAGAGTGTTTAATATTGTCAGGTAAAGCATTCCAAATGTCTGGACCATGATGTCTTATCGATTTATAGGCCATAATAATTTTGGGGTTTGTTAAGTGGAAATCGGATGAGTGTCGTGTGGGATAAGAATGTATATCACTATTGTAAACAAAAATATTTCGAAATGCCTAAGGTATAGTATTTATCCAACATTTATACATAAAGATTGCAGTTTGAAAACTGTGAATGTCAGCGATTTTTAATGTTTTTAGTTTACAAAATATTGGATCAGTATGGGCTAAATAATGTGAATGTGTACAAAGACGAAGTGCTTTCTTTTGGAGACGATATATTAACATAATTTTCATCTTACTACTATTGCCCCAAACTATGTTACAATAAGATATGTATGACAAAATGAAGGAATTGTAAAGCATAAATAGTGACTTTTGTGATAGATAATATTTTAATTTATATAAAATGCCTATGCTTCTCGAGACTAGCATGCAAATGTTGTTAATATGACTATTCCAAGTTAGGTTTGAATCAATCATTACACCTAAGAATTTTGTAACTTCTTTTTCAATTATGGGCATTTTATCTATAAAAATATCATAATGAAGTACATGTTTAGAGTGTATGTTTTTGAAATAAATACAATTAGTCTTATTAATATTTAAAGAGAGTTTATTGGATTTGAACCAAGATGATAATTTATTTAGTTCTAAATTGAGGGTTGTAATGAGAATGTTTAAGTCTTTATGCGAATAAAATACGTTGGTATCGTCTGCGAACAGAACATATGTTAGGAGTGGTGATGCATTAACAATATCATTCATATATACTAAAAACAGTAGGGGACCTAATATGGAGCCTTGTGGTACTCCGCATTCTATGGTGGAAATATTAGATGTTGTAGATTTAAACATAACATATTGATGTCTATTACGCAAATAGTCTTCAAACCAAGAAAGTACAATCCCTCTAACTCCATATGCTTTTAATTTATGTATTAATATACGATGGTCCATGGTATCGAATGCTTTCGATAAGTCCATAAAAACACCTACAGTGTGTTCTTTTTTAGAAAGGGAATCAGTTATTTTGTCACATAATTGTAGAATAGCATAATCAGTAGAGTGGTTCTTTCTAAATCCATATTGATTAGGAATTAAAAAGTTATTGATATCTAAGAAAGAATATAATCGTTTATATACTATTTTCTCTAATATCTTTGAAATGCTTGGTAGTAAAGAAATTGGTCGGTAGTTTGAAACTTTAGAGTGATCATCCTTTTTATATATCGGAATTATTTTTGCAACTTTTAGTGGGTCGGGAAAAACCCCTTGGGAAAGAGATAAATTACAGATATGTGATAACGGGGAAGCTATGAAGTGAATTATTTGTTTTAATAAAGATACACTTAGCTCATCGTAGCCACTAGATTTACTGCTTTTTAATGAACGAACAATTTCTAAAATCTCTTGAATATTTGTTGGATTAAAAAATAAGGATTGATTAACGTTATTATTTAAGTATTTCAAAAAATCATTCTTTTCATTGATTATTTTGGAAGCTAAATCCGGTCCAATATTAGTAAAGTATTTATTGAATGCCTCAGCAACATCATTTTGGTCTATGTGATGCCCATTATCATTAAAGTCAATATTATTTGGAGTATCCTTTTTCTTCCCCAAAATGTCATTAACTGTTTGCCATAATGATTGATTATTATCTTTATTATTTTCAATTTTATTACCATAGTATAATTTGCGTGATAAACGAATAATTGAAGTCAATTTATTACGGTACTTTTTATATTTATTTTGATTTTCATTTGTAGGTGATCGAAGTGAGATTTTATATAAACGAATTCGGGTAGATATTGATTTAAGTATACCTTGAGTAATCCATGGTCGTTTATTTTTCTTTTTATTTGACTTAATTCTTGAGAGGGGCACATTTTTATTATAATGACAAAGAAGTTTGTTTATAAATTTTTCATATGAATCAGACAATGTGAAAATTCCGTTTTTTTTACATGCCCTACTAAAGGATGCAGAAGTAAAGAGTACTTATATTTAAGCATTTTTTTTTTTTTTAAATAACTGTAAAGTGAGCTACTTAATTGTTATAATGGAATAAACACACAAATCAGTTTTAAATAGTCAGGAAATCTAACATTAAACTTTTTTTTGGGGGGGGGGATGGGGGTAATCCAAGACTATCAGAACATTTGAACTTTATTACCCTCAATTGGATGTACCTTAGGGTAATGTGATTATAATTTGGGAATTTAGTCTCATATTTCCCTCAATTCCATTCACTATCATACGATTACAGATAATGATCAGATTTTATAACATGTGTATTGATGATAAAGACAATGATAATGCGACAAAGATAATTGTTCAATTATGATTACAAATTGTAATAACACTGAAACTGATAGTGTCCAATCAAATCAATTGAATAAAAGGAATCATCATTGTCCTAACGGGGCCTTGTGGAGTGCGCCTGTAATCCAGCTAAAAAATAAAAGTTACAAACTGATTCAGCTGAGGACGCAGGTTCGAAACTGAGTCACGTCTTTCGGATGGTGACCTAAAGGTCGGTCCCAAGACATAAATAATCATATCTGATTGATACACATCTGTAAAAACCCAATTACACACACACACTAATGCAGTAAGAAGTATTCACATACCATCTATATTGAGCATCATTTTCCACATGGATGGCCTGACACTCTGATGGAATCCAAACCATACCTCTCTACCACCACCGAGGGGATGGAAGTATTCTTCTGGGGGCGAGAAGAAAGACCGCCCTACCGGAGTATACCTGGAAAAGGAAGAAGACAGGGACAGAGATATAAAATGAAGGTCTTAGGAACACGAGTCACCTGCCTGATGAATTTGTATAGAGGTAGTACAGCTAACTGCTATATGAATGCATATTCCACTGTGCTTTAAATCAAAGTCACTCTAGTATCTGCTCGAGCACTTCTGTTACTCAAAAAGTGAATAGACTTCTGCAAATTAGTAAGTTTGTTATTTTATAATTATTTCAATACATATGTTTTCAGTAAAGTTTTTATTTTCATGTATGCAAGAGTTGGATATTGTAAACAGAGTCGATCTTTCAAATCAATTCAAGATTTATATTCCTAAACTAAAAGTGGTGTCTTACCTCATAGATGGGAGATGTTTAATAACGTCCAATGCATGTGCTTTCCTTCCCTGATTACAGTTTACCCATTCCTACGTAAGAATGGGTCTTCTTTAAAGGCACACTGTCCTACTTGAAGCTACTTGCTCCCTCTATATAGAAAACTTCCCCAATCGGTGCCTGTTGGTCCCCCATGATCCTCTTTTTCTTATGTTAAATGAGAGCTGAGTTAATGAGATAGCCACATGTCACACTGACCTCGCTGGCTCGCTGGGCGGTCTAATCCCTTCTGGTTGAAGTAGTAACGCCTCCCTTTAATATATCACAAACTTGGTACTGAAGAGGGTCAACTCCATTCTGCTGCAGAGGGGTGTCTTACTTCATTGATGGGAGATGTCATGATAACACCCAACGCCTGTATCGCATTGTATGGCATGTGCTTTCCCTCCCCAGATTACATTTTACCTACCTTACGTAAGAATAGTACTTCATTAATATACCACAAACTTGGTACTGAAGAGGATTAATTATATTCTGCTGCAGAGGGGTGATTCTAAATCTTGAACATCCTTCCCTCCCCCTCATCAGGTCATTGGTTACCCTACCCTGTGGAAAAATGGTACTTCCTCAATGTACCACACACTCAACACACAGGAGGGTCAACTCCATTCTGCTGCAGAGGGGTGTCTTACCTCATTGATGGGAGATGTCTCATGATAACATCAAGCGCTTGTATTGCATCGTATGGCATGTGCTCGACCTCTCCCTTCAACGCAGACTCCAGCAGGGACAGACTCACTTTCCCGACGTAGCGGATCTGAGTCTTGAAAACCCTGTCCTTCCCCTCCCCAGGCAATGTAGCTTCAAGTTCAACCTACGAAGGAGACATTTCATTTTATCTCACTGACAATCATATCAAATACTGTACACCAGTAACAATAAGGGGATTAGATAAAGAAGATTACATATATATATGTACTAAACTTAAGGAGGCGAGTTGGCTCAGTCGGTAAAGTGTCCGTCTGTCGACCCAACGATCCCGGGTTCGACTCCCACCCTGGCGGATGACTGAAGCCTGCGTTGTGTGTTAAAGTGCCCCTTCCCTTGTTCATAGACGCAGGTTATGTCAAGTGGAAAACACTCCGTCCCTCGGATAGGACGTTAAATGGAGGCCCCGTGTAGAGAAGAGTCACTACCTTTGCACGTTAAGAACCCACTGCACTATTCGTATAAGAGTAGGGGGAAACCCTGGTGTAGTGGTCCACCTGCACACACCCCCAGTATAGTACGATAATACTCTGTAAAGAGGTCTGTACTCAAAAGGAAGAAGAAAGGAAGAAGAAGAAACTCACATCCCTAACTTTAGGTTATGTACATTATGTATCCTCACACCTAGATCTATATCTGAATGTATGATTTTTACATTGAGTACTTAATTTCTATTTTCTTTCATCATCTTGGTAGAAACGAAATATTTATGTTCAATGTAGATACACTGCAGGTTAATTATGTTTTTTTTTTAAATCTGCAGATAGAGTAGGGGAGAGCAAGACAGAGAGAGGGATAGAGAAAGAGGGAAAGAGAGAGAGAGAGAGAGAGAGAGAGAGAGAAAGAGATAGGGAGAGAGAGAGAGGGGGAAAGAGATACATGTAAGGGGAGAAAGCATGCTTCAAAAATAAGGAACACCAAAACAAAAGGATAAACATGTACTCGGAATACGGAAAGATGTAACAGGGGATGTTAATGTTCTCATAAAAAGAAACACACAGTCACACACACAAAAAGTAAATAAATTATATCAAAAAATAGGGACTTACCCTTTCATTTTCAAGAGGTAGCTGCTCCTTGGTGTACATGTTCCTCCTCCCGTCAAACACTGGAAGATTGTTCTGGAAGTATCTGGCCTTGTATGCATTCACCAATGTGTCAATCACATCCCTGGTAACGAAAGGAGAGACTAAGTAATAATATTTACGCCTTCAGACTGAGGGAATGACCTAAGATATATCCCAGGTACTATCAAACATTTTGAGATGGTGGTCAGATGAGTTGAAAAGTTTGTGATTTTTTAGTTTAGAATGAAAGAAAACCTCTTATTATAAGTTTAAAGAAATCAATGTTTGGTATATACATGTATAGGGAATTTAGGGAAGAATCAGTTTTTATTATCAATAACAATGAAACAAACAAATGATTTTGTAGTATTTGTACTAGACGAAAATGACATTTTAGTAACAATTTTTTTTCTAGTTTACTGTCTGCACTAATTATTGATGGAAATTGGTTTAGTGAATATACATTTATTGAGATACCAGAAAAAAACATGTCTGCCTCTCTATTCAAAGACCAAAGTTTTAGCAAACACTTCAAGCAAGATGATATTTCAAAGTGCAATTCAAGGGTAAAGTTAAACTAAGCTGGCTTTCAGTTAAGCTTTATTGATAAATTATGATTGCTTTACTTTTTTAAATCATAAAGGAAGACAGAAGGGAGAGATAAATTACCTATTTACCCTACGAGGGCATTTATCAGGAGTGATGGTGACGTCATAATGAAAGATTTCAATCGACGGTATCTTGACCTGGAAGTGATTAGCCCTCAGCACGATGGGACGACCGTCCTCTCCAAACCCCGGCCTGGACGGCAGGGCTACCAGGTCAGACCGGGGAGGCTGCGGGCCCCCTCCTGTCCCTGGAGGAGCAGCGGGGGCAGGTGGACCAGGCGGCCCCCCGCCGGCGGTGATGGGTGGGAGGGTAGTCTGCCCCTGGAGGGTGGTGGTAGTCTGCTGCACTATGGGAGCGGGGCCGGGGATGGCCTGCTGGCGAGGGGGCTGACCGGCTTGAGGGCGCTGGATAGGTGCCTGAGGGAATGGTGGCGCTCCTGGTGGGGATTAGAAAGATTTCAGATTTAAATAAAAATGTAAATCACATTACTCATTGTATTCTTAAATTTCACAAAAACCTCAACTTAATATCACGGATGCCAGTTTGATCAGAGGGCCTGAAATTGATCAGAGGGCCTGAAAATCACCTAGAATGAGCTAGTTTGTACACAAAAAAGCCTAAACTACATGTATGGTATGAAAATAACTCGCCAGGGACTGAATCAGGCTATTGCCTGAAAATTGACATCCCTGATACGGTATATTAATGGATGATAAAAAACATTACATTTTTTATTCAAGCACCTTGCCTCACATTGCAGGAACAATTTATGGAAAGTTTAATTTAAAAAAAATCACTGCTGCAACGTAGGGCCCATTCACACTGTTTGTGTACCAAAGTATGAGATTACACACTTGATTTCTTATCCCAAATCTACCAACATTCATACTAGCACAGTTCGCATGGTGAATCATCATTGTTATCGAACTATTATTCACTCAAAAATCCAATGATAGTTAAAAAACACTCGTGAGTTAGTTTTTTCATTCATTATTAATATTATTATTTTTTAATCACAGTTCAGAAATTGATGTTTATTTTCTTTGGGTGTGAAGCGAGTAAGCGACCATAATGTATATGGGTCATGTAAGCTACTTGTTGAAACCCCCTTATGTACAGGTTTTACATTTTCATGTACACATACTCTCAAGTTTGCAAAGTTGCCACATAAATCATACAATTTACAGGACAAAATGACAACAGGAATCAGGAAACCAATATTTTTACTTTTGATTTTCCATTTACAAAATAACCTTTCCCTTCTGAATCATAAGAACAGATTTTTCTTTTTATATATCATGATTTGAAACAAATTCTTTCTGTCTGTGTAACAAGTAAAAAATTAAGAATTTTTACAGATAGAATGTGTGGGCAATTGGTTACCTTTAAAATTTGAAAATCGAAAATGGTTATCATGTAGCAAACAAGAAAACAGGCACGTCATGAAGGCCCATGCCACCAGGTTTACAAATAACAATGCATCACAAGTAAGATTTCATGACACAATTAGTTTGTCATTCATTCTTTACAACTGGGTTTAAAGCCATCAGACTTCACAGTTCATATCAGCCAATTAGAATTGGGGAAAACCCAGTTGTTCTCAATTAGATGTATTTGATATGGCACTGTCTGTTATGGTTTGAGGTTACTACAAAATCCATAAAAAGAGCAGTGAATACAGGCATACCGGTACTATTTAAACTAGAGTAAATCAAAGAATGGACAGAAAGCTAAAAACAAATACATTTTTTTGTTTAAGGTTACTGTGAGGAAATATTGAAAACAAATACCTTGGACTTGCTCTTTAAGACTTGCTCTTTATGAGAACTTGAACAAACTTTTGAGATGTTAGTCCACATTTAATTGATTGTTTACAGGCCTCCCCATACCACCTTCCTTTCAAGTTTCAATATAATGTAGAAGACAATTTTTCTAAGATGCATCATCATGCATGGAAGCGGTTTCTTTTACTCTAACATCTAGATCAATAACAATTGACTGTACAAAATAATTGTTCAAAAACCATCATAGTGCATGCATGATCTGTTGCTACATCAGGAACTTTAGGTTGTTGTAAACAACTTAAATCTGGAAAGCATGCCTAAGATTGAATAGCTTTTAGATATAACCATGTAAGAGGTGAATTTGTTTACATACATGCTTTCATCAGTCATCACACAGCTCATTTTAATTTTACAGGTAGACGATAAATACATTTTTTGCTGACCTGTATCAACATTCATCATCTGTGTTTGTGTACACTTCTGTACATAAAATCAATAGAATACAATTTGTAATGGTCAGATGAGAAAAATGAGATTGGTTTCATAATACATGACTCTACATGTCTTAAGGGTTTACGAGAGCAAATCATTTCCTTCCTCAATCAATGTAGGAAAAAAAATCAAACATATACACAAAACTGAGTTCATGTACGCTTCTTCGTAATTTGAAGATGATTATTTTACTGAACTGATTGTCAAAAGTGAAGAACATACATGTACATATTTACATATTTAGACTATCACATATCTACATGTATCTCGCAGGCACATATTGGTCGAAGGGTACACAAAGGATAGTTTAAAGTTTAAACATGTGGATAAACAATAGCACAGTGGTTGTTGTTGTTGTTGTTGTGAGACAATGAGACATTGTTGCCCTCAAACTACATGTATCCGCATAACTTGCCCACATCTTCAATTCTGCCTGCACTCTGCGATGTGATGTCAAACATGCGGCTCATCCGAACAGTACAATCATGATAAGCAGGCAAACTTCAAATAAAAAACACATCCAGTCTACACACCTGATTTGCATAAATCATCAGATGACATCATGTCAAGATCCTTATAAGACAAGTACAACTCTGGGACATTCACATCTGACACAGGCAATCATAAATCTTCACATTCTCAATATCTAGATGCAATACCATTCAACTGGCCATTTGCCAAACTTGGAAGTATGGCAATCGAGCTAGCACTGGGGAAAACCCAGACATTACAAAGGGAATATCTATAGACAATACTTGGCTAAGAATGTCAAAACAGAGTTTTTTTTAGAGCAAGCCATGACCTATAGGCTACAATGTAGTTACATGGCAATCGAAAAAGGGTGTGCACATCGATCAGTTGTTTTTGTTGCTGTTTTGGTCTTTGTTCTTTTTTTCTTTTTTTTGCATAGAACTTAGAAGTGCATGAACGTTAACTTTTATCAAACATTCAAGATGTCCTTCATTTTAGTATATCAGTTTCCTACAATTAATGAAGAAGGCAACCTGGTGTAATCAAAGAGTTCAATGTTAGAGGTTAATGCTGCACATTTTCATTGTATGAGTTATTTATGGACTCATCTGCTTTCCTTAAAGAGAAGGTTCATTGATTTAAAAACTAACTTTAATGTCATTATTGCAAAGGTGACACTTTGATTGGCCAAGGTTATCAAAAGCCAATGCTTGGAAACATTCGGAGTGATGATTATTAACAATTACAAAACGTGAAGATACAGCCCTGACATAGCACCTGAAAAGCTCCCCGGTCGCTGCTAAGACATGACGTCACATGTTGAACATGATGTGCACAAGCAGAGGATGTCCCATGACATCTCACACAATTTCAGCGCCTGTTTTGTCATCTTTTCTTCAGTTATTTCTCTTACTTCAATACCCTCAGGCAAAATTTTTTAATATAAAATCTTTGCCCAATTCTTACTCCTCCTATCACCGTTCTTATCAAAAGAGAAACAACAAAAGTTCCAACATAAGAAGTGAACACAAAGTTATATCAGACATCCTAGATTTTCTTTATTTTAGTTTCTTGCATGGCTGCATACAATTAATGAAGAAGATCTGATGTAATCAAGAGTTTAATTTTAAGTATGAACTGTAAATTAGCACTAGATCTAACTAAGTTCAATTCCTTAGGCTAGCAGTAAACTCGACCAAAAGGTTCCAGTCTCTGATATCGACGGTTCTGCTAAAACTGCGTCTGCCTCCACTGATTGCCTCTATAGGTACAGAGACTGAAGTAAACTCTCTACATGGTATGGGCAAGTGAGGGGAGATTTTGCAATACAGTTTGTGGGTGATTGCCTCATCTGATCCCCGCAGTTTTTTTCTCAAGAAAACGGGCAGATTAGCTGATAGTACATGTAAGTCGCTATATTTTGATGTTTTACAATGATTTTCCATGTTATTTTTTCCATGTTTTTTAGATATCAAACTGATAAACTAAATAAAGACAAACTGAGGGTAACTTTTTAACCGGATTCCGATGAAAATCCATATTATCCCCCTCCCCCCATCCCTCCAGCCCCTTCTTGTGCACGAGCCGTAACGGGTACCGTCTGTGTTTGGCTAAAGTATGGGGAAGGTTGACAAATATCAGTTTTATTAAAGAATTCCCCATATGCATGATCAAATTAATAGGAATCCCTTTGTAATCAACAATTGTTATTGATTTTTTTTGCCATTTTGGGTTAAATGTTTCATTTGAGTTTGACCAAAGTAAAAAAAAAGGGTTTCTTGAAATAAATTACATCAATTATGAATCGGAAAGATTTCCTTTCGCGACATGCAGTCACCTAAAATCTAACCCTTGGCCCTTAGGCCTTACCTGGCGCTAAGTCGCTAACCCTAACCCTATTTTATCATGTTTTATATATCTTATTAGATATTATTATCATTCTATTTCTAAGCTGTACCCAATATAGATCTATTTGTTTTCTTCAATTTGAGTGGCTATATAGATCTAGATCTACATGTAGATGTCGCAAAAGGAAATCTTCCCCGAGTATGAATCTCTTTGTTTTACAATTTTACAATTACAATTATTCATCTGAATTTTGATCTATCTGCTTCGAGTACCGTCAACTATTAATTAAAGCATCTGCATCCATCATCATACAGAATGCAATGTGCATGCATGTGCACACCATTCATCAAACAAGCTACCAATGAATGACCTCACTATGTATCATCAACCCACACAGTCACGGTACCGTGTGTGTACAGCGCGGGTGAAGCTTTTCTTCACACACCTGATCGGAGATGAAGGTAGCCCATCCAATGTGTAAAAATTGCCTATTTGATAAGTGTAAGGATCGCATTGTACATATACAACCGCTATACTACCACACACGCAATATATGCTTTGTGTATTGTATCCGTGAGTGCAACGATGGCTGGCTACCAATTAAAATAGGCATGGTGGTCGGATATAATGAGAGTAGATGATGGAGGGAGGGGGGGGGGGGGGGGGTAAAGCGCAGTACTAAGGGGCAAATCATGTATGTTAGAAATTAAAAAGTTATAATCTTCTTTTGAATTGCAATATATCCCCGCACATTATAAGTCATGCATGAATTTTATTATTATGTTATATATTTGAAAGGTGTTGTAACGATTCAAGCTCTATTCGCCTATGTTTCATCACCTTGTGTGTTCTTTCTTCAAACTGTATATTAGTTGCAACATGTCTTTGATAAATCATTGTTATATTCGTTTTCATGTGAAGTCAATTCAAATGGATTGTAGTATTGAAATGATTTGTTATATTATATTCATTTTTCATGTGATGTTAACTTCGATGAATTGTGAAATTGTGAACATACATCAATAAATAAATAAATAAATAAATAAATAAATAAATAAATATGCCTTTTCTCTGGGAAAAGGGGCATTGACTCTTTAAATACCAAATCACAGAAACTATTCACCATTATGTCACCGTCATGTACATATTTTCTATGGATATAATTTTTCACGATCTCAACTCTTTACCACATCAGCGCCATTTATGTATACATTGTCGATGGATAAAGTGGAATATTTATTCTTCACCACCCTACGCTAACTTTTCACCACCCTAGCATCATGTACATTGTCGGTGGATAAACTGGAATGTTAATTCTTCACCACCCTACGCTAACTTTTCACCATCCTAGCGCCTAGTACATTGTATATGGATAAACTGGAATATTAACTCTTCACCACCCTACGCTAACTTTTCACCACCCTATAGCGCCATGTACATTGTATATGGATAAACTGGAATATTAATTTTTCACCACCCTATACGCTAACTTTTCACCACCCTAGCGTCATGTACATTGTCTATGGTTAAACTGGAATATTAGTTTTTCACCACCCTACGCTAACTTTTAACCACCCTAGCATCATGAACATTGTCAATGGATAAACTAGAATATTAATTTTTCACCACCCTACGCTAACTTTTCACCACCCTAGCGCCATGTACATTGTTTATGGATAAACTGGAATATTAACTCTTCACCACCCTACGCTATCTTTTCACCACCCTAGCGTCATGTACATTGTCGGTGGATAAACTGGAATATTAATTCTTCACCACCCTACACTAACTTTTCACCACCCTAAAGCCATGTACATTGTCTATGGATAAAGTGGAATATTAACTCTTCACCACCCTACGCTAGCTTTTTACCACCCTATAGCGCCATGTACATTGTCTATGGAAAAACTAGAATATTAATTCTTCACCACCCTACGTTAACTTTTCACCACCCTATAGCGCCATGTACATTGTCTATGGATAAACTGGAATATTAATTCTTCACCACCCTACGCTATTTTTTCAGCACCCTATAGCGCCATGTACATTGTCTATAAACTGGAATATTAACTCTTAACCGTGTTAGTTTGTGTCAGTTATGCCTATGCCCTCAGGGTGACCATATGGTAGGAATACTTCCCAGCAGAGGCGGCCCTCCTTGGGGTAGTAGGGGTACAGTACCCCCCCCCCCCCACTTTTTCAAGCACCCGAAAAGTGCCCCTTTTTACATAGGAATAGTGCTCCTTTTACTTTGACAAGTACCCCTATTAACTAGTAAAAGTGCCCCTTCCACTTTTAAACTCTGATAAGTGCCCCTTTTATTTTGACACGTGACCCTTTTCCTTCGACAAGTTCCCATTTTCCTTTGCAATAAGTGTCTATTTTCCATTCTCATAAGTGCCCTTTTTAATCTCTAGTAGGGTAGGTGTGGGGAATTGGAGACCCTTAAGCACATTTCCATAATTTACATAAACATGAAAAATGTTACACATACAGAAAGTTTTGTTTTCTCTTCAGTAACTTCTTCTCTTTATTGGGAAACAAAATTGTGGTCATGATGTAACTGATTAATAAGATAAAAATGATTAATGACGTCATCACCAAAGGTCTCTCATTACCTACATGCGTAAGTAATAAGGGACAGTTACAAATCAAGACATTTTAAATACAATTTGAATGAAAATGGGATTGTTATAGTTAGTTCAAACACTTTTTGAAAGAGATACACGCAGCCAATGAACTTACTGTAATTTGAAACGATTTTGAAACAATGTGGCCCAAAATATTTCTGTACATGTTGTTTTACAATGACATTGATTTCTTCAATTTGCTTTCTCTTCTTCTTCTTCTGCCTTTTCTTCTTCCACTTCTTTTTCGTCTTCCTCTTCTTCTTCTTTCCTCCCTCCTTCACCTTCTCCTACTTATCATTATTATATTATTTTATTTACTCTTTATTCTATTTTCTTTTCTTCTCAAATTCACTATCCTTGTACGTCTCTAGAATCTCATACGATACTACTCCCGTTTTCGGCTCCTATAATACCTTTTAAATTAAATAAATCA